>JAASFY010001202.1:0-11222 GCA_023334035.1 Globisporangium okanoganense
GCTGATGTTTCTATTGGATAACGTGGGACTTCAATGTGCTGTATGCTTGGTGGCGATTGGTTAATATTTCATTTTTTATTTGGCTCGAAAGTGGCAAATCGGTGATTTTGTTGAGCAGCGTTTGGGCGTTATTTTGGTCCAGGCGTTTCGTTCAGTCTGTCTGTGTATATGATTTTGACCAAGTTATGGAGTATCAGCTTAATTGAACTTTCTGTTGGGGGGCGACTGTACACGGTATTTAAAATCATTCAGGGGAACAACGTTTATGGTACTGTTAATTCGGTAATTTGTGTTTCACTACTGTACCTACACGGTACTTTAAAATAATTTACGGGGACAGTTCGGTTACGGTAATATTAATTTGCTAAGGTACTTGAAAACCGTAAAATTTCCTGTACTTTTCTTGAGCAGCAAGTACCGATTCTTTGAATGTATACCACGTGTCAAATTTAGTGTGGTTCACAGATAATACACTACATTTTACAGTACCGTTGTTGTTTCTCTTGCTCGATTTTCAGATCGAAAGAAAGCGAAAATGGCCGAGTCGCAGCACGCGGACGCGGACGCGGCGAGCGAGCCAGCGCCGTTCTTGTCCGGCAGCATCAGCCTCCCGTCGGCAGAGGAGAACACGCTCGACGAGCCTGTCTCGGCCACCATCGTACGTCTTCTTAACACCTTCGTCCAGGCGAAAAGATCTGCTCAAACACGCGCTCTTTCTGACCTTTGTCTTTGTGAAAATGAGCAGCTCCGCGATGTGCGCCTCGTGGCTGGGAAGCTCAAGGTCGTGCTTATGCCGAGTAACACGTCGGAAGAGACGCTCAAGGCGCTTCGGGACTGTACGTTGCGGTATCTGCTATTGCAGTGTGTTGCAGCTCACCGTGCTGTTGTTTTGTGTGCAGGGGATCTCTGGGGACCGCTGATGCTCTGTCTCTCGCTTTCCATGTACGCTCCTGTATATAAGCGCATGATGGCAAGATGTCGTAACAATAGAACTGACGCGATCTATTACATGTGCGTATGATGGATGATCTCTGCACAGCATGCTGAGCATGACGGCGCCAGCGCACCAGTCGGCGATGGTGTTCACGGGCGTCTTTGTCGTGGTCTGGGCCGGCGCCGCCATCGTTACGATCAACGCGCAGCTGCTCGGAAGCACCATGTACGACGTGCTATCTGTTCTAAGAATGCATATGCAGTGCGCATTTAAATAGACTAACTACGACTATGTATCTCGCTCTGTCCTCTGCAGCTCGTTCTTCCAGAGCGTGTGCGTGCTAGGCTACTGCGTCTTCCCACTTAATATCGCGACGCTGCTCTGCATGGTGCTCAGCATCGTAGTATCCCACGTGGCGCTGCGCATGCTCATCGTCGGCGTCGGCTTCGTCTGGTCCACAAAAGGTAACTATTAACCTATTGCGTTAGTTACGCTGTGTCTCCTGATGGTTAGTTCTTATAAATACTGACTGTGTATGATGTTGGTATACCTTGGTATACTGTACGCAGCGTCAGTCGTGTTCATGTCGAAGCTCGTGCCGCCCAAGCGCAAGGCGCTCACCGTGTACCCCGTGCTGCTCTTCTACCTCTTCATCAGCTGGATGGTCCTCATCCAGTAGCTCTTTAAAAAAACAAGACAGCGCTCGTAACAAGTAAAAGAGAGAACAATACACGTCCTTATGGTAGCTTTTAAGATACGTATCGACAGAAGTCATCCTTACTTCAGTGGCGATGTCCTAGTGACACGAGCACACTGCCCAGGTGTCGTCACTGTTGAAGCAACCTCTTGGAACTAATACTGAACGAGCGAGCGAGCAGTGACGCAGAAGAAAGCAATAGCAACTGCTATCTTCCGATGACGCATGGGCTGCTGACCGCATCATGCTCCAGTCCATTTCTTCTCGCCGTGTATTTCATTCCAGGCGCTCTTCAAGAGTGACGACGGCAATTTTGCCTGCCGCAATCCTAAAATTCGATTTCGACGTTTCTGAACAGTTTGTCAAAATAATAAAAAAATATGGTTCAGAAGCATACAAACACCTGTTATGGTTGTATTTGTTTTTGGATTTTCCAGCGAAGCAGGTCGCAGCCATCGCTGCAACTCACTTTGTTGATCACCACAGAAGCACAAGCAACGCAAGCAAGCATGAGTGCCACGACGACGACGACTGCTGCGGCGCAGCTAAAGAAGCTCATCTCCGACATCGAGACGGACTTGGGCATCGACGCCAACACGCCCATCGGCACCGAGAAGAAGGCGGAGGCGGCTGCCCCAACCACGGAGCAGAAGCCCAAGGCGGCCAAGAAGGAGAAGGCGCCCAAGCCAGCCAAGAAGGCGGCGGCGCCTGCGGACGCCGACCAGGCTGAGATCACGAAGCTCGACATCCGCGTGGGCAAGATCGTCAAGGTCTGGAAGCACGAGACCGCCGACAAGTACGTCTCGCTCTTGTTACCATAGTCCTGCATGCTCTTTGGCCCGTTGTTGGACTGATTGATTGACTGACGCACTCAATTATCAATCTTGTGGGGTCATTTTTCGCAGGCTATACTGTGAAGAAATTGACGTGGTACGGCCATTCATCCGCTTATAAAAGCACTTCATACTGTGTGGACGTGTTATGCTTACCCTTCTTCTCGATGTGCGCTTGTGTGTTTGTGTGTGTGTCGCTAGGGTGAGGACGAGCCGCGCCAGATCGCCAGTGGCCTCGTGTACCACTACTCGCTGGAGGAGATGCAGGACCGCCGCATCCTCGTGCTCTGTAACCTCAAGCCGCGCAACCTCGTGGGCTTCAAGAGCCACGGCATGGTCATGTGCGCGGCCGTGTCCGTCGAGGGCGGCCAGGAGAAGGTCGCGTTCGTGGACCCACCGGCCGACGCCAAGATCGGCGAGCGCATCGTCTTCGAGGGACTCACGGGCAAGCCGTACACGCCGGCGCAGGTGGAGAAGAAGAAGGTGCTCGTGAACCTGGGCGACGACATGAAGACCGACGCGAGCGGCGTGGCCAAGTGGAAGGACCACGTCTTCAGCACCTCGGCGGGCGCGTGCACGGCCCCTATCGTCAACGGCGTCATTCGATAAGCACAAGTTGCCCATGACAACTGCCAAGTGGACAATGGTGGCGAAGAGCTACCGGTAGTTGGTCAAGAGAGTCGAGGCCGAATGCACACACAAGAGAGAGGTTATTCATTACAAGAGAGCAGTACCTTATCTAGAGCACTTCTTTAGTCACGCTTGCGCTTGGCTCGCTTCCCGTCGTTGCCCTTGCTGGACTTGCACTTCTTTGTATCAGCAGCTGACTTCTCTGCTTTCTTCTTGGACTTCTTCTTGAGTGGCAGCTGCACGAACTCTTCATCTTCGTCTTCGTCATCCTGTTCATCAGCCGCCTGCTTCTGCTTGGCCTTTGCCTTGGACTTGCTCTGCTTCTTGCGCGTCGTTTCCTGCTCAGCAGATGATTCTGAAGAAGACGACGGCGCCTCGTGGACGGCGTCTTCTTCAAGCTCCTGCTGCATGCTCTGCTCTAGATCCTCCTGCGTGAACGCCTTTCCGCTCTTCGTCTTCTTGCCGTCCTTAGTCTTCTTCTGTCCCTTGCTCTTGGCCACCGCCGGACTCTTCACCACGACCTGCCAGCTGCCATTCGCACCACCACCAGAGCCACGAACGTCCTTGCTGGGCGAGAACAGCATGACGCTCGGATCACCTCCACCAACTTCCTCTTCTTCTTCCTCTTCGTCCTGAGTCGCCGTCCGCTTCTCCAGCACGCGAAGCGGACTCTCGACGGGCGGCAGACTGCGTCGTCGTCGGCGTCGACGCGCAGCGATCTTCTTGGCGTTCGCTCCAGTCACCTCGTCGCGCAGACGCACAGCCGAGTCCGGTGGCTCCATGGGCGTCTCGCTCACATCCAGCATGTTGTACGGCGTTGTGGTCGGGAGATGAGACGGCGACGGTGGCGTCTTTGGCGGGGTGGCCGGCGCCGCGTTCGATGCCGATAACGATGCTGACGTTGGCTGCGACGCGCGGTGCAGCTGCTGCTGCTGGTGCTCGAGCTGCTTCTTGTGGTGCAGCTCAAACTGGCGCATGTCGTACTCGACCTCCATGGCCATCTGCGGGTCGGCGCTCAGAATGTCCTTCACCTCTTGCCGGTACAGCTTGAAGAGCTCGTGGAAGTAGTGCTGCAGGTACCGCATGAGCGGACTGCGCCTCGACTCGAGCTTGTGCTTGAGCCCGATGAGCACGGGCACGACGTTCTCCAGAAAGTTCTTCTTGGACATCTTGGAGAGCAGCTTGCCCTTGGCCGCCGCCAACTGCATCGCCACGTTCCCACTGGTTGTACTGGGGTCCGCACTCGCGTCGATACCGTCTTCCCCGTCAACATCGTCGTCTCCGTCTTTCGAGGACGACAGTTTGATGTCGGACGAACACAGGATCGCGAACGTGTCCTTCAGCACGGCCTCCGTCCCGTTGTCTGTAATCTGCGACGGGTCCTTGCACAGCGGCAGCTTGCCGTCCGTCACCTCCTCCAGCACTTCGTTGCAGAGCTTCATGGAAATCTGCAGCTTCTGCTCGTCCGACATGTTCTGCAGCAGGAACCGATACAGCTGGAAGCGCTGCGGGAAGCGCGCGTTGCCCGGCAGGGCGATCTCGTCCACACCGTCGCGGTCGAGCGTGAAGTTCACGCGCCCCTTGTAGTTGTTGAAGACGAAGATCATCTCGATGAACTTGTTGGAGAACAGGTGCGGCGACTTCTGGCGCAGAGGGCCGCAGAGCACGTGGCGAGCGAGGTTCGCGAGCTCTTCGTCTTCGTCCACCACGGCGCGGATGAAGAACCGCAGCAGGGATTCACGCCACTTGATGTAGTCTTGCAGGATGAGCTGCGAGAACAGCAGCAGCGCGCTCCGTCGGATCAGTGGGCTGTCGTCTAACAGAGACAGAGCGATGGTTGGGATATACGCATCCACCAGCGACGTGTAGCGGATGCACAGATCGCCCAGGATCAGCAGAATGTTCGACCGGATGTCTTGGATCTTGCACGTTCGCAGCTCACGAATCAGCATCGTGATACAGTCCTTGGCGAGCTCCTGGTCACGGAGACACAGTTTTCCCAGAGTCACGAAAGCACAGACTCGAATGGGAGTCGGGATGTCGGTCGGGTCGACTGGATCCTCGCGATCGTCGTCTTCTTCTTGCGGCTCAGATTGTGTGGAGCTCAGTTGGTTGGTCGCAATCTGAGGAAGCAAGAACATCTGCACCAGAGATGTGAGTCCGGAGCTCACAGGCAGCAGCGCAATCTCCGTAGGATCGCGGCTCTTGTCGTCATTCTTGTTGAACTCCAGCAGCGCCACTTCGCCGATGCTGATCAGCTGTTTCTGGATCAGCAGCGTCTCGTCCACCACTCGCTGCGGGTCCCTCTCAAAGCACAGTCGGAGGTTCGTCTCGCACAGGTCCAGCAGCTTCTTTCCCCAGCCAAAGCTGACGTCTCTTCTCGACGCTGAGCTCTTCGCCTTGCTGATGCTGTTGAGCGCCAGAACCGCATCCGCGATCACGTTCAGTGGGATTGTGAAGGCCTGCAACGAAGCCAGAATGCCATCAGAGATCACTTTGGCGTCTTGAGCGGCGATCACGGGCGATAGTGCTGCAACAACGCGCAGGATTCGCTTTGAGCCATTGTTGAACTCCACTGGCAGTTCCTGCTGCTGAAGCTTGTTCCAGCAGCTCACCACGACATCCAGACTCTGCTTGTCTACATTCGAGGCTTCGACGAGCTTTCCAGTGTGAGCCAGCTCTTCCAGCACGATCCAACTGAAGTCCCAGAAATGCGTGAGGCTTGCGTCCGAGCCCTCACTGTTGTCGCCTGCAACAGCTGAACTCACACACTCTTTGATCGCGTAGATACACGCTCGGAGGATCTTCTTCATCTCGACCTTGTCTTCCTTGATGAGGATACGAAGCGACTTCTGGACGCACTTAACCATCACGCCATCGAGGTGGCCCACGAGATTCCACACAGAGCTTAGCGACTCGCGTTGCGCTCGGCTCTTCCGTGCGTCGTACCACGACAGAATGCGCTCGAAGATCAGTCGGTTCGTCCACTCAAGCGACGATGCCTGAACGGTGGCTTCCGGGTCCGCGCACAATGGGAGAATGCCCAGGTTCCACAGCTTCTGGACCTCAGTGTCTTGAGGGAACTTGAGCAGAATCGTAGAGAGCGACTTGATCGCCTGGACACGCACCGACAGCGACGAGTCGGTGCATTTCGAGTGGATGTCGACCAGATCCTTGCGCATGGACTTGCGAATCGGACCGGGACGCACCACCAGAAGCGCTTCGAGGGCTTGAACCGCAGCCTTCCGGACAAAAGTCTTCTCGTCCGACAAACTTTCTCGAAAGAGCTCGATCAGACGCCGCATTAACGGTGTTTCCTCCATTGTCTTCTTGCCATCCAAGCCAGTGGTGCGCGAGTAGAGGAGCTTCTGGAGCGAGACCGCAATCATTTGGCTCCCGCCATCGTCGTGGTTCCCTTGGCCACCACCATCCATGTCTTCATCGTCTGCATCACTGTCTGCCCCCTTCGCTTCGCTGTGCAGTGGCATACTCGTTAACCCTAGCGTCAGCGCGGACGAGATCCCAGCGATAGCCTTCGCACGAACAGTGGAGATCTTGTCTCGAGACCGGTCAATGAGCACGTCCAACAACGGCCCCACTCCGGAGAATGCGATGAGCTCGTGCAAAACGTTCTCCGACGTCTGCCAAAACTCTGGCTGGAGCACGAACTTGCCGATGAGCTCCACTGCGAACTGTCGGAACTTCGCATTCACGTTTTTGGAAAAGCTCGCGAGAAAGCGTGCCAGTCGGACTCGCTCTTCATCTTGAAAGCCGCGATTGCTTTGCTGCTCCGCGTCTCCTCCACTGACTGCGATCGAGAAGGCGTACGCGAGCACACGCTGTCGCTCTTCCGACCGTTCTGGTGCTTTCAGGCAGATATTCTGCAGCAGTCCCAGGCGCAAGAGCGAAAGCTGATGCTCTGTCTCGTCACGCTCGACGCCGTCATCGCCCGCATTACCGCGAATGATGCGCTCCGTGCGCGCCATGATATCGATCGCCAGTCGGTGGAAGCGCAGCGCACAGCGGTTTTCGATCGCTAGCGGCTCCTGTAGGGCGATCCCAGGGATGTAGCAGTGCGCGACCACGCGGGCGATGTGCGTGGCGTTGCCATGGACGCCATTCAGCAGCTTTGAGAGCACCTTGAGCGACTTCTCGGAGACTGCTTCGCCTGTGGCGTCATCTGGAACCGCAGTCTGGAGCACAATCACCATCTCGATCGTCGGAATGATCGACTCGGTGCTGGACGCGAGCGAAAAGTTGTCCAGGAACGTCGCCATCATGCCGAACAGGTCCAGGCCAAACTTCGCGAGCTTCTGCTGGATCTCCGTGAAATCTTCGTTGTCACGTCGTCTCGCAGCGATCTGCTTCTCCTTGAGTGTGCGCTGGCGAACAGACACGCGCCTCGTGGTCAAAATGCCGTTCTCCTTGGCTCGCGTGATCGCGTCGTCTCGCATCATGGCAATCCATTTCTTCAGCACATCGAGCACCTGGCGGTACACATACGGCATGAAAAGTCCGTAGGCAGACCCGCCGGGGATCTGCAGCCACGTGAGGTACACTTTGCTGGCGAGCAGCGCCTTGGCGAGCGCGCGGCGCTTCTCGTCGTCGTCCAGCCGCGCGTACATGTCTCGGATATTGATGACCGAGTGCAGCAGCGCGAAGAACGTGCGGTATGCGGCCGTGGAGTGCGTGCGCTCGTTCTCGTCCCCGACGACCGCGGTGATCGCCTCTTCCGACGCGAAGAACTCCCACAGGCGCGCGACCTCGGGCTCTGTCACCGCCGCATTGTCCCCCACACTGAGCCGCGCAGCCTCCTGGTTCTCTTCAAGCGCTGCGAGGTGCTTGTGGAGATACTTTGCGAACGCGCGGTCGACGCTGCGCAGCTGGTTCACCGACACGTTGTCGACGATGTCTGGGAAGAGCGGATCGCCCGCGGACGCCGTCTCGCCCGTCGCGCTCATGGTCACGACCGCCGTGCCGCCCGAGTTGAAGAGCGACGCGACCATGTCCTCGGGCACCTCGCGCAGCTCCAGCGCGCGCAGCGCTGCCACAAGCTCCTTCTCCAGCTCCATGGTGGCTGGACGCTCGATCTCTTCCGCTTGGCTGCTTGCTTTGCGCGCGAATGACATCTTAAATTCAAAAGGTCGAGATACGGAAACCGGTAGCGTACCGGTATGTAAGTGCACCATCACCAGGCAGCCTTAAACTCGGTATTTCCCCGATCTCCCGTATTCACGTCTATTACGGGAGAAAGTTAAGTTTGAAAATGAAAGTTCGTGGGTCTTACAAAAGCCGAGACTAAATCGAATCTGTCCCATGGGTGCTACAGGCATAGGCAATTTACGGACCAACTTCCGGCTTCAATGGCGCAAAAATGCAGCGCCATTGAAGCCGGGAGGGAGTTGGTACGTAAATTACCTGTGCAAAATCTCGTTTTTAAAACTCAAGATTTCCCCTTAGAAGAGCCCGATACAAAAACTGTTTTTTATAACCATATACTCCGGAGTATAAAAAAGCCTAGTATCGAGCTCTTTACAGTTAAGAGAAAATCATTGAGTCTTTTTTTGAAATTTCGGTGTAGATCCCGTGTTTAAGGTGACCTGACCATCACTCTTTAAATATGTAACCGGTATTATAATACGTGAGAGTCAAAGTTACAGTAGGAAAGCCGAGGAAAAAGAACAAGTGCTGAGACCAGAAAAATAACAGCAAATAACTGGGAAAGGGGACAAATGTGATATTGTAGGGGCCAGATAGGAACAGACCTGAAAGTTATGTATTTTAGACCTCGGTCTTTTGTTCTGAGTTTTGGATTGGATACGTGGTGCTCAGAACCGGAGATAACAAAGGATATTCTCATAAGAAAACAAGACGCAGCTTACTTGTTTGTACTCGCCATTTCATTGTTGATCATCACCAAAATGTCCGGCAAACACATCCTTTTCCCTGCTGAAAGTATCTCGTGGTGAAGATTTACAAGTACTTCGAGGCTGAACGAAAGGAACACAAGCCGGATCAACTGGACGAGTGCAGACACGCGTGCAGAACGCAACAGGCTTATCAACGACCACCGTTGATGGCATCATGAAGCACTGGAACGAGTTTGAAGATCCGATGTTCTTTCAGGTGTGGACCACCTTGCTTTGGATATTTGCTTTGACGTTATGCACTGCTTAACATATCGGTTATATCGGTTATGTATTCTATGCAGGTTTCGGGTGGTGCAAGAGGTCGGCCTCTTCGCAACGAGGCCGAGAACTTCCCATCCTTCATTCGAAACGTTGTTGCAGAGCGAAGCAAGCAATTGAAGCCGCTGACTGCAAAAATCGTCTGCAACGAGTTCGCCAAGCAGCTCAACATTACCGTCAGCGTCCGATCGATGCGCAGGACCCTACACAAGATGGGTATGCGGTACATCCGTGGGAAGACGTGCCACATCCTCGCGGAGAGCGAAGGCACTGCTGTGTTTCGAGCTACCTGCCTCGACAAGATCCGATCCAACCGAGACGACAGGAACAACCCACGTCTCCCAGAGGTGTTCCTGAACGAGTCGTACTGCAATCTCCACCATGTCTCGACACCGACAAGGTTCGATACCAAAAGAGCGGCCACGGGAACAGGTATGAGAGGTTCGCCTCTATTTCTGCGCTTACTTTGGACCAATTTTTAATTTTTATTATATGCGTCTATAGATTTTGCATTGTAGCTGCAGGAATAGTTCACCGAGCCAGGAACGGATTGACTGGCTCGTTTGTGGACGGCTCGCTGCGGATGTGGCAGTCGCAGCTGAAGTCCAAGGATGCGGATTATCATGGCAACATCAACTGCGCGCTTTTCGAGGACTGGTTCTTCAAGCTCTGTATGACTCTTCGCGAGAAGCACGGTCCATGCCGCATTTACCTCGACGGCGCCAGCTACCACAATTACATCACCAATCCGAGTCCGACTACGCAAAGTCTGAAAGCCCAGATCCAGCAATGGCTTCGAGACAAAGGTATTCCTTATATTATATGTTTAATTGCTATTTGACTTATTAAGTTCTAAAGCTATTAATTCTCTATCGTAGGTATCGAGTTCGAAGCACATCTAATCAAGGCTCAGCTTTTGCGCCTCGTCAAGGAACACAAGTCCAAACCAGTCTACGTAGCGAACGTAATTGCTACTGCACATGGCCATTATCTTCTCTATACTCCACCGTAACATCCAGAGCTTCGGCCAATTGAGCTGGTCTGGTCCCGCGCCAAAAAGAAGATTGCAATGGGCCCGGCCAGCTCAATGGACGAACTGGAGACAAAGCTAAAGTGCGCTTTTGCTGACATCACTTCACCGGATTGGGTTGATTCTTTTCGACACGTTCAGAAGTATGAGCGCCAGTATTACGCAGATGGTGACGATAGTATTATAGCAGAGGATGGAGACGAAGATGGCAGTAGCAGCGATGAGGAGTCGTTTGACAGTCCTGATACGTATGTTGTTGCACTGTAAGCATGCACAAAAACCATTTTAGATGAAATATATACTCTATACAAGTGTTGTAAAAAAGTCTGAACACGTTTTAAAACCCGACCTGTTCCCATGTGTCCCCCATTAAAATACGGTAATTTATGAAACAAAAAAATACGCAAAAAACATATGTTTTGATCCACTAGCCAATCAAAAATTCGCATTTGACTGATATTGCTTACCCTATTTCAAGTCAAAACGAAGATAAAGCACCATTTTGCATGACGAATTTGACCATGAAGGCGGTTTTTCACGTATAATGGAGTTCAGATTCGGAATCCAGGCTGTTTTTTACCACATATATCTAAATAACACCTGGACTTTCCCCGTAATTTTCAAACAACAGTTGTGAACGTCCGGCCTGTTCTCATCTGGCCCCGACAAAACTTTGCAAAGGTTATTAATAAAAGGCTTTATTTACGGTTTATAACTGGGAAAGGGGACGTATTGAGTACTTCCCAAAGGTTATTACTTAAGTACAGGTATCTCTCAAAATACCGCCCGCTAAACATATGTTTTTTTGTATAACGTCTGAGAGGATATTTGTGTAATACGAGTATTTGATTTCAAAGGTTTGTACTGGTGTGGTCCAACTTTTTGAAATTCGTTTTGGAAGTGACGACCA
>JAASFY010001203.1:0-11218 GCA_023334035.1 Globisporangium okanoganense
AGCTCCCATCGTCCTCTTCAGATCCAACTAACGATCCTATCCAAGCCAAACAAATAAACGCCAGCATCAACGTCAGCACAGAGTCCTTCATGTCCATTTGAACGACTCGATAGAACAGGGAAACCGCACCACTTCCATCGGCCGATCTGTCGGCACCTTTCAACAACACATCCACTTCACTTCGTCCGCCACCGCGCGCTCCTTGATCCGGACCTGGCCCACGTATCCCATACCAGCAGTTAATACACTTGCTCATTCACTCATACAACAATCAGTACTATCCAAGCAACGTGAGAAGAGAGACCACGGACCTGCGCGCGTTGCTGCTACAGCGACAAGCGCTGTGCCCACGACGGCCGCCATCGCCACGCACACAAGCATTCGTCGCGGTCCTCTGCGCTGCTGTAGTTTGTCACATGATATATATAGAGAGATATACACACACGCATTTAGTATACGACACCTTCACATACACAGAGAGACGCATGTTGAGGCAGCTGCCGTCACGCACCCGCCCCATTTGTGCCTGTGCGAGAGAGCGTCAGTGTGGGTTTGACTGACTTGCGACCCTCAAGTCGCCCGCACGCGCGGTTCAATCAAATCACAATCGGCATTATTGCGGCTTTTGCGCCAATGAGAATGCGGTAAAAGGGTAAACCCCTTACCCTATCTGCAACTTTTTTTTCAGCACAAAACGGCGATAAAAAATATCCTGGGATAGCATAGCGGTGACAAACCTCTATTTGTGCATGACATGCAGATGTCGACCTTAATGGAGCTCCTGCAGTGGCAAACACAATTGGAAAGTGGGAAACAAAGCAGCAAAGATCGGCATCGAAGAAAGCAAATAGAAAACTAAAACTCATAGAAGGTATTTGAGGACCGACTGCTACGCCAGCAAGCGACCGAGCGAAGCGTGCTGACTGGTCCGCTGTATACAAGTCTTGGGTACGGTACAGTGTACTGAGATTGCATCAAGCGGTGCTGCATAATCAAGTTTCTTCACAAAAACCAATCTATACTTGGCGGGGCAACAGTGTAGCCGTCATGTAGACCTTATTTACCGCTGTTGATTTCGAACGCTGTCGCCTCCGCGTCGTGCGTACGAGCTCGTTATCGTTGTGTGGATGGTCTCAACTTATCGCTTACAAGCATACTATGGAATAACATTACTGAAGCAAGCATACTTATGCATAAACGAGGGATTCTACTGTAAAAAGGAAGTCAGCACCATTTGGCTAAAATAGTAAATAAGAAAAACAAGTTACGGCTATTACTGTAATAATTTAGAAAAGAAGAAAAAAGACCAAACAGAGACTTCTATTTGAGCTCTTCACAGTAGGTACCCGCCAGCGAATTGTGGGTCGCTTCATTGGCTGCGCTGCTTTTGGGAGCAAAGCGTCACGCAGCAATTGCCACAGAGAGCTCTTCTTGAACCGCTGCACGCACGCTCCGATGGCGGCCTCCGACTACGACTCGAGCGACAATGGCGGCGACTCCGAGCCGGAGAACGTGCAGCAGATTGTGCAACAGGCTGAGTCGCGTCTCGGCCAGAAGAAGGCCGAGCGAGCGGCGCAGCAGAACAAACCCGCTGCGAAGGTGAAGAACCTGGACAAGTACAATCGCCGCGCGCCGCTGTCGCAGAAGAAGATCAAGGACATCCGCGACAAGAAGCTCAAGGGCAACCTGACGCGCACGAACGCCAAGCACCAGCAAGCCGCGATCTCGGCCGCCAAGTCCGAGATCCTGCTGCCCAGCGAGGCCGGACTCCTCGAGGCCGAGGGGCTCGAGAAGACGTACAAATTCACACAGGCACAGCTCGCGGAGAATGTCGACCAGAACACGGCGCGCAAGATCTACAGCCTCGACCTGCCGGACTACGGCTCGTATCGCGTGCGCTACACGCGCAACGGGCGCAACATGCTACTCGGCAGCGAGAAGGGCCACCTGGCGCTGCTTGACACGCTGCGCATGAAGCTCACGTGCGAGTTCCAGGCCAACGACCTCGTGCGCGACGTCGTCTTTCTGCACAACAACTCGATGTTCGCGGCCGCGCAAAAGAAACACGTGTACGTACTCATAACATGGTTTGCAGTGATTGACACTGAGTGCCCAGTGTGCTAACGCATGACTGACTGATGCCTTGGATATTTGTCCACATAACAGATACATTTATGACAGCACGGGCGCCGAAGCGCACTGCATCCGCACGGTGCCCGAGCCGCGCCGTATGGAGTTTCTATCGTACCACTTTCTGCTCTCGACCGTGAGCGGCAACGGTCTCTTAACTTATCATGACGTCACGAACGGCAAGCAGATCGTGGCGCACCGCACAAAGCAGGGCTACTGCGACACGATGGCGCAGAACCCGTGGAACGCCGTGATCAACCTCGGCCACGCGAGCGGCATCGTTTCGCTCTGGACGCCCAACATGCACGAGGCCGTCGTCAAGATGCAGTGCCACCAGGGACCAAGTACGTTTTGCCCTACTACTAAGTTTGGCTATTGATGGGGTTAGCTCACACCTGTCTGTTCTCTATGTGTGTCTCCTCTAGTTCGCTCCATGGCCATCGACTCGAGCGGCAAGTACCTCGTGACGGCCGGCGCGGACCGCAAGGTCAAGGTCTTTGACCTGCGCAAGTACCAGGAGCTGAACGAGTACTACCTCACGGCCGCGGCCAACTCGATTAGCGTGAGCCAGCGCGGCCTCGTGGCCCTGGGCTTTGGGCCAAACGTGCACGTGCTCAAGAACCCGTTCACGTCGGCGTCCCCGACGCCGTACATGACGTACTTGATCCCGGGCTCCCAGGTGAGCTCGCTGGCGTTCCGGTCCTTCGAGGACGTGCTCTCCGTGGGCCACTCGACGGGTCTCAACAACATTGTGATCCCGGGCTCGGGTGAGCCCAACTTTGACACGTACGAGGCGAACCCGTACGAGAACGCCAAGCAGCGCGGCGAGTCCGAGGTGCGCGCGTTGCTGGAGAAGCTGCGTCCCGAGATGATCACGCTGGACCCGACGGCTATCGGCCGCGTGGACCTGGACCCGGCCGAGGAGCAGCAGCGCAAGATCCACCAGATGCTGCGCGCGAACGCCGAGGCCGCGGCCGCGCCAGCCAAGAAGAAGATGCGCGGCCGTAACCGCCCGTCACGCCGCTTCCGCAAGAAGCAGCAGAACGTCGTGGACGTGCAGAAGGAAAAGTTCCGCGAGACTGTGGAGAACCAGAAGAAGCGCAAGGAGCGCCTGCAGCAGCAGCAGGAGTGGAACGACAAGGCAGAATCGGCGCCCACGGCGCTCAACCGGTTCTTCAAGAAGCAGCCTTAGCTTCATTAGCCAATAGCAAGCACTCGGAGCTCAGCCTGGAGGGTCTCGCTCTCTCGCTCTCTCTCTCTCTCTTGTGTTGGCTCTGTTTTGTGGTTGAGCTCTGATAGAAAAACGAAGAGCTCAAAAACCAGGTAACAATCTCAATCAAATGTATTCCTCACCATCGAAAGCCAAATCCATTGTCTTTGTATTACGACGCTTGTCCTGTTTCGTTTGCTTTGCATTCCAACTGTTTTTACCAAAAGCTAAAGTTAATCCGTCATATCAGCATAAAACCTCGAGCCAATTTTTTTATCCTCACCTCCATCTTTCTCTTCCCGTCTACGCAAGGTAGCGGTACGTGTTGGCCTGCTCCGGGTCGCGCTCGAGGTACTCGCGGTCGATGAGCGCTTCGATACGGCGCTTGATGACCTTGAGGTTGGGCTTGAAGAAGGCCAGCTGGCTGAGCACCTCCGAGATGAGCTGCTGGTGCTGCAGCGTCTTGCGCGCTTTCATGATGCGCACGATGGCGGCCTCGATGGCTATACTCCGGTCCTCCTCCACGTTCTTCTGACTGTGGCTCTCCTCGAGCGACGCCATGGGGATGCGGATCTTGCGCATGGGCGACGTGAACGCCTTGTTCACTTCAAAATTGTCGGACGTCGCGATCGTCTTGCCCGCCGGGAGCTTGGTCAGGATCTTGTACTTACCACACGAGAGCGAGTGCAGGATGCGCTTGACCACGTCCACCGACAGGTTGAGCGACTCGCGCACGGCCTCGAATGACAGCGCGCCCTCGCCATCGTTGAAGATCAGTAGCGCCACGGCCTGCAGCGTCGTGATCTGCAGGTCGTACCACTTTTTCTTCGGGTAGTTCGCGCGGACCTACAAATAGTTATATATTCCAATATGAGCCAGCAGTGTTAGTTAGTTTGTTCGTATCCGGCAGACTGGGTGTGATAGTAAGTATGTAGCTGTCTGTACCGAGGCGTTGCCCAGCGAGTGGATCCACTGCAGCCGGCGGTGGCTCGTCTTCGAGTCGTAGTAGACCTTGAAGAGGTTCATGGAGCGCACCAGCTGCGGCGGCATGGTGACCTCCAGCACCTGGTAGGACGGCCAGTAGCCCGTGGTGAGCACCTGGACGCTGAACTCCATGTTGGGAGTGGTCGACGACGTCTCGTTGCTGCGCTGGTTCTTGAGAAAGACTTCAAACTCCTGGTGGTGGTCGCTACCGATCGCCAGGTCGTTCATCATGCCCTCCATCTTGCCCGTGAACTGCGCGCCGCAGCGCAGCTTGAGCTTGCCGATCATGAGCACTTCGGCGTCGGACGAGGCAGAGCGCTGGTTCAACAGACGCTTGCCCAGCTGGTTGCGGTAGATTTCGGCGAACAAGTCCTTGTCCGTCAAGTACGAGAACACAAACACGACCTTCTCCAGGTAGTCCTCGACCTGCTCGTCGCTCAGCTTCTCGCCGCCCGTCTTGAGGATGCGATCGCAGAACGTGCTCATGAGCTTTGCCGAGCTGTCGGGGCCCACGTCCTTGTTGACAAACTCGACAAACGCTTCCTTGAGCGCCTTCTGGAAGAGCGAGTTGCCAGCAAACTGGTCGTTCACGATGCTGCGGAACTTGTCGTGGATCGTCAAGATGTCCTTGATGAACGCCGGGTCGGAGCTCGCGTCCTTGATGTTGCCACTCGTGACCGCATTCGCGCGCTTCTCGACAATGTCGTTGCCCACGGCCGTGATGTGCTTCTGCACGAGGTCTGCGATCGGCTCGAGGCCGTTCTTGATGCGCGAAAAGAGGCGGTACATGCGCGCCAAGTCATCGAGCTTGTCGTACTTCAAGAGCGCGATCACGCCCGAGTTCTCACGCTCGATGAGCTCTTTCTGCGCGGCCTCGAGCAGCACGGCCTCGAGACGCTTGATGAGCTTTGGCTCGGTCGTCTTGTGCAGGTAGCGCGCGACGCGGCTGCGCTCGCCCTGGAGCGCGTCGTCGACCTTCTGCAGGTACACGGGCGTCGAGTCCTCGCTGAGCCAGGCCTTGGACTTGCGCTCGTAGTACGTCGCGCTCACCTGCACAAGTTCGGTCTCCAGATGCACCTGGTACACGTCGAGGGACTTCATGCCCATAACCTCAAAGATCTCGACGCAGTTGCGCATGAGCGTCGTGTCGATGATCTCGCCATTGCGCTCCTTCTCGATGAGCTCGATCATGGCCCATTTCACGCGGCCCTTGACTTTCTGGAACACGACGCGGTCAAAGCTCTGGAGCCCGGCCTCTTCGAGCGTCGGCAGCGAGTGGTGCTTGACGTAGTACCGGTCCAAGTACATGAAGAAGCGCGACATCCACTTGTTCATGAGCTTGTGGTTCTGCCAGCGCTTAACGAGCTCCTGTAGGAAGAACTCGTCGTGCGCGCGCTCGAGACTCGGCAGCACGTTGTTCTCCAGGTACGCATCAAAGGTGGCGCCGTGGCGCTCGTAGAGCTGCTCCGAGAAGTTGTACGGCGACCGCTGCGTGCACATGTTGTAGCACGTCGTGTAGATCGGCATGAACGAGTTGGGCGGGAAGGGCGATGCCGTGACCTTGTCGAAGCCCTTGTCGAGGATCGCGAGCAGCACGTCGATGGCCTTGGGCTTAATCTCCTGGTCCCAGCCGTCCTCGAGCCCGATCATCGCCTTGTTCATACTGCTAATGTGTCTCCTTCTGCTTCTTCCCCCTCGGAAGTTCTTTTTGCGACTGGGTTTGCGTTCTATGTGTTGTGGTTGGATTGGGATGGATGAGCTCCCTCTTGAAAGCGATACGTGGGTTGGAAATCGAATTGGAGAGGGAGCAGTAGATACATTTTTAGACCTTCACTCAGGGTGGTTCTTATCAGCGCACTGGTGTTTGGTTGCTATTGATGGGTTAGGTTATTTTTGGCTCGGTGTTTTTGTACACCAATATTAACAATTTAGTGTTTTTCTGTGTTTTCTGTGTGGCACATTATTTTTAGGATAGGCGACGTCTGCGCATCAAGTTGGAATGATGTGGAAGTTTGTCACAAGAAAACTGACACCATGGCTCGACAGCGACTTGCGGTGCTGGCGATGATACTCTTCGTCCACGAGAGCACGGATCCTCGCCTCAAAAGGAACAAGAAGCCAAGTGCTCGAAGATGCAGTGGGACAGAGAGTCAGCAGTGCTATCCCGAGAGAGCCAATTTGAACGCTGCTATCGCATGCGAGCACACTCGTTCGAGAAGTTGCTTGTCCTTATCAGCGCCCGCCTCCCAAACAACTACCGTCAGCAAATCACCCCCACTCTGATCCTGCAAGCAACTATTCGCTACCTTTGTGGAGGCTCGCATCACGATATTCGGTGCAACACTGGGGTTTCGAGCGCGTCGTTTTACGGAGTGGTGTGGCTCTGCTGCGACGCAATCGTCTCGTGCCAAGACCCAGTGTTATCGATAATATTTCCGTCCACCGAGTCTGCCATCGTCGACGCAGTCAGTCAGTTCAGTGCACTTAGCGCTCATGGTGTGATCAACGGTGCTGTCGGGTGCGTCGACGGCTGGTTATACGGCATAAAAGCGCCGAGCAAGACAGATACGGGCGGGCTTGGCCCTCGGCTTTTCTTCAGCGGACACTACCAAGACTTTGGTGTCAATGTCCAAGCCTGCGGCGATGCATCGTGTCGCTTTACGTACGTGTCGGTGCTGTGCACAGGCGGAACGAACGATTTGGTTGCCTTCGAGCAATCGTCGCTGTCAGACATTATCAAGAGGCTATCACTGGGCGTGTACGTGATCGGTGACAACGCGTACCCTCTCTCAAAACATCTCCTAACTCCGTTCACAGCCAACGAGATCAACACACCAGACAAGGACTCCTACAACTACCACCTCAGCCAGATCCGTATCCGCATCGAAATGGCGTTTGGACTACTGGTGACAAAATGGAGAGTGTTCAGAAAGCCCCTCGAGGTCGGCTTCATAAGTGTCCCCAGACTCATTGCCGCAGCCATGAAGCTGCATAACTTTTGCATATCAGAGCGACTTCAGCTTTCATCTGGTGATTCTGTGAGCAGTGCCGAAGTCAAGCCACTTACTCAAAAGTCGGAATTTGGGTATCTTCCGAGTGACCTGGATGAGCGAGCTGGGCACAACAGTGTTCTTAGGACAGTTATCATCGAGCACATAGCATCAAGAAATGCAGTGCGGCCTCGCCAGAACTTATCACGCAGACAACAGAACGATGATGAATAAATATGCCTCTTAGCCACTGAGATATGTCAGATGAGGTGCCTAATAGCGCTAGCAAACGCTGCTGAACTGCTCTCTTTTGCGCTTTCAAAAAAGCTAGATCGTGCTAATTCTCTTCCTGGGCGTCTGCTCACTGTTCCATGGCCATCTGGGTTCGCAAGCTCGCTATTTGCTCTTGAATGATTTCATGCTCGGATCGAAGCTCGGTGCGTGTGTAGAGGATTGTCGTTGACTTGTTGTACTCGGCCTTTGCGTCGTTGGCGAGCTTCTTGTTGATAGACGCCGTTGGATCGCGCAGAGAAGCCGCGGTCTGCTGCATCACACACAGCGACGCATCTGTCGAAGTCATCTTGGTTGGTGTGTTCAATGACGGTTTTGATGCACTCTGGGCTGAGTCTGCGTTTGGTCTGTTGGCTGAGTCGTATGCGATTCCCGAGGGTAAGTATTTTTAATGCTGGACGTGAGGCTTGGTCGGATCTGAAGCCACTCGTGCAGGTAAAGGATATCCACTCGACCCTCGCAAAATATTCAAAGTCGCTTGTGTGGGTTCCCGACTTCGTTGACTGTGTCATCGAACGCTGGTACGCTGTTGTGAGCTCAAGCCAAATCGAGCGCAGCTTCTCGCTCGAGTGCTCAACAATTTGTGACGGATCGACTCCTCCAAAGCCACGACGGTCAGTGATCAGCCGACCAAACTCAAATCTCGGCTCTGCAAAAGCGGTGGCAACATCCTTCCAGAACGACGACTGTCCGTTTACAACCCTAGCATCAATCTCGAGCCGCTCTAACGACGCGTTCACCTCGTCGAGACGCGGCACGAGCTCGTCACTAAATACTACGTTCACCAGTCGAAAGCTGCAGTGCCTGGTCTTGACTGTCGTGTCGGATCTATCTTTTTGTTGGTGTTCCTTCGGCGACTCCTGTTGAGCGATACCGAGCAGCAATCGCGTCACGCATTCGTAGTAGAGTGATGTATCCAGCCTTGTTGTTGTTCGCATTCGGCCCGTTTTTTGTGATCTTTAGCTTGCTCCTGTAGCATTCGCCTCGCAGCTCGATAGTCCGCAGATTGTCGTAGGGCTTCACCACTTTCGCTTCGCCTCGAGCCGGTACCTCCAAGCTTCTATCACCACTGATGTCCAGCGACAGCCTGCGAGTCACCACGTCACCATCGCCTACGCTTTCAAACGGATAATTGTGAGCACTCAAGGCGTCAGACTCCTCGACATGGTCGTACTCGTTGTCAGAGAGCTGCTCCATTCCAAACACTAGCACTTGATGGTGCTGTGCGCTGTGGAGCTGCTCATCGTCCGTCGAGTGCTGCTCCATCTCATTCGCGAGCACTCGGTGTTGCTACGCGCTGCTGTTCACTAGCCAGTTGGTATAACTGAACTGATATTCGCTGCGCTGCGCTGTACTGCTGAATGGCATGTGAAGTTGGATCTTTGATGTGAGTCCTTTGTGAAAAGTCGCTAAATAGTCAGCCACTATTATCGGGGGCAAAAAAAGCTCGGACCGCGGACCAAAATAAAGAAAAACGATAATTGAAACTTTCGTATAGTTTTAGTGAAGCACCGCATCGTAGTGCGAGTGGTCACATCGGAAAGAGCTGTATTTAGACCGTCTGGTTGGATGTCGCTATGCTGCCAATCTCATGTGCAGAGCGATCAACATGCCCACCGGAAGTCAGCTGTCCGCTCGTGAAAAGTATCTGGTTGCTCGGACCTACGAGTATATCCTCAAAAAGAAAAGCAAACGGCTAGCAGAATGAGCAGGCAAGGTGCGCGATCATGTGCACCAGTACCTGGGCTTCGCGATGAGCACAACCTCAGACGTCTGGGACCACTGGAAGAAGTTCCATGACGAAAAGTTTGAGTCGATCCGGCAAGCTTCATGACCTTTCTAATATATATCAGTTATGAAATGTTACTAACCAAAACATGATTTATGACAGACTGCAGGTTCAAGGTTGAGCCGTCCTCTCACCTACACTGATGATGTCTTCGAGCCGATTCGACAGATTGTCACGACACACAACAAAGCAATGAAGCATATCACCGCTCAAATTGTCTGCGATGAGCTGAAGAAATCTACTGGAGAAGACATCAAGCTTCGCACGATGCGGCGCGTGCTTTACAAAATGGGGATGCGGCACATCAAGGGTAAATTGCGTCTTTATTTAGCTGAGTCTGATGTCAATGTTGCCTTTAGAGTGAAGTACCTAGCGAAAAAAATCAGCAACAGGAACGACAACAAGAACCCGGTACGACCATAGGTTTTTCTAGACGAAAGCTACTGCAACCTGCACCACGTCGCCACCAAGACCTGGGTCGACACAGACAAGACTCGATACTCAGTCAGTGGACGCGGCAACAGGTGTGTATCATTTATGAATTTGATTTGAATCGCTGTTTCTGTATGTATCATTAATGCTGTATATTTGTTTTCAGATTTTGCATTATCGCGGCAGGTATTATCCGACGTGACCGAAATCAAATCGTGGGTGATTTTGTCGCAGGTTCTTTCGAGACCTGGCAGTCTCAACCCAAGCGCAAGAAAGACGACGAAGACGATTATCCAGGAACTTCACGGCGACGCTCTTCGAGATGTGGTTCAGTGATCAATGGAGGACGCTGAAGACGCACCATGGAGCTTACAACATCCATATGGATGGAGCAAGATATCACAAACGAGTGGTGAACCCCGTGCCCAACACCACCAGCCGAAAAGCTGACATAAAAATGTGGCTATTCGACAACGGTATGATACTGTGTTGCTGTTCATTTATCTGGCATTTTATGCATTAATCTGATGTTTTGATGCACGATAGGCATCGATTTCGAGACGCACATGGTCGTTGACGAGCTTCTCATGCTTGTCAAAGCAAACAAACCGCCGATCATTTATCGAGCAACGCAAATTGCGACCGAGCACGGCCATTGCGTGTACTTCACGCCGCCCTATCACCCAGAGCTCCAGCCCATTGAGCTCATTTGGGCACAAATCAAGAACAAGATCGCAAACGATCCGGCCTCCAAGATGGAAGAGCTCGAACGCAAGATCCGAGCTGCTGTCACCCAAGTTGATTCTACTGACTGGGTGAAGGCATTTCGTCACGTCCAGAAGTTTGAGGATAAGTACCTTGCGCTGACTGACGACTCGACAACCTGTCCTCTTACAAGTCAAAGTGGATTGGAGGGCGATGAAGCAATTGAGGATGCCGAAGAAGCTGCAGGCGAGGATGCAGTCGAAGATACCCTGTACTTTTTTTAGGTTTGACTATTCTATGTTAGAGTTTTCCTCTTTTGTTGAATATATGTTTTATTACCGTAAAATACAATATCGTCTGATTGTAAGAATATCAAACAGCTGGGTGAGGAGGTTGGCCAATCACATCTCTCGATCAGAAACCCTATTCCAGCTCAATAGAAGGTAAAATGACCCTTTTGAACTGCAAAAATGAGCACAAACGAGTCAGAATTCACAGAAATGGCCTGCAAAATCGGAATTTACGCCGTTTTTACCCTTAAGGTAAACGACCAGTTTAATGCACGATTTTGGATCAGTTTGGAGATTTTATCCAGTAACGTAACAAAAACGAATCGGATATATCAGAAAACACCACGTTAAAGCCCTTTTAGCGGCGGTTTTTATCCACATCGTTGCAGCTTCAGGG
>JAASFY010001204.1:0-11198 GCA_023334035.1 Globisporangium okanoganense
ACGACTCTTTCAGCTAATGGCGTTTTTTCTTTGCATTCGCCTATTTGATTGGGTGGTGGGGTGGTGAGTGCTCAATTTCAGCGAATGGGGTCCTGTATTTCTGTATTTTTGACCAATCAAAGTTTGCACATATCTTTTCCGGACATGCAGAGTGAATGCTGCACATATAATTCTCGGACAGAGTAGTAAGTTCTAAAAGAAACGGAAAATACGTCACGAAAGAGCTTGAATTGGCCTATTTTGAGTGATTTTCATGGATTTATTGAGCCACGGTGGCGTAAATGGTTCATGTTGAAAGTGAAAAAAGTTTTCTTGTCCTTTCAGTTTAGTGCACGATTTAGACTTGTTATTTGTATGAGAAAAAGTCGGAATGAGCTTTTCCTCACGACTGCAGTCTGCTCCACCCCTTATTGATGTGGAAATAGAAAATACTGCAAAAAGACATATGTATTCTTTTAGAGAGGGTATGGAATATTGCAGTAAAGTCAAACAACAAACTCACAAACTTGCTGCTCAACGGAAGAGTCAAGAGTCCGGGGCTTTGGGGCCGCTCCGGTCATCTGTACCAAGTCATCACGTGTCAACAGCCTACCAGCAACATCTATCGTCTTCCGCTTATTTCTCTTTTCTTTCTGCTCTTCTGCGGGTAGTGTTAGCACCTGCGATACTATCGCTGAGCGGTGGATGAGCCATTCTGCTCGCCGCACTGCTCTTCCAGCCCCACCGTTGTTGAACAATTCGACCCGCTACACCATTTGCGGGTATGAGAGAGGGAAGAGGTCTGCCGTCTTGAATCTGGCGGTTGAGTTTCGTCCTGCCATCGCTTGAGTCCATGCGTCGCATCCCGATCTGCACTGCAGTCCGCTTGTCAATAGAGGGATACCCTGAAAAGAAAATTAACATAAGTAAGTACACATATTTCCCAAAAATTCCATGATATGAAGCCTTACCAGTGTCCATCATGCAGCGGCGGACCAGCGCGCGGATCTTCTTCTTGTATGCCGAGAATCCTGCGATATCCAGAGGCTGAATCAAGTGTGTCGCGTTCGCAGGCAGACACACGAAGAGGATTCCCAGTCGTTCCCCGAGCTCCACTAATTCGACTGATAGATGGGACAAATACCTGTCAAACAGTAGCAAAAGTGGACGAGCCACTGTATTCGGTACTGAGTTAGAGAATATCTTCACCCAGCGGAGAAAATAAAGCGGTTGATGAAGCCGCTGGCTGTGCCTGTGACCCGAGCGCCACTCACCGAGCACCAGTCCATCAGGTTGCGACTCACACGCTGCCCGGGGAGAATGAAGAGCGGAGGCGAGATGAATCCAAAGGCGCTGGCACATGCGACGACGGAGAGGTGGAAGCTCATGGAGATAGTTCGCGACCAGACGTTGCGCGAACCACGAAGCGCGACCACCTTGGTGCTCTGCTTACGCGCCATGAAGCTGGTTTCATCCATGTTGAAGATGCGACTGGCGTCGAGACGGCACCCGATCACGAGCCTCGCCAGCGTGTAGAACAGGAGGATAAGCTTGTCTTCAGTGTACACGTTCCTTGCTCGCGATATTGTCTGCGCCTGCCTGTTGGTGAGCTCGGGGTGGCGCTGCATAAAACGACGGTATCACCCGTCGGACAGGGCAGCGACATCGCCTTGCAAGCAGGACGAGACGTCACTCGCCCGTGCAAGAATTTCGCTACGCGATGCTGGCGTGCCGTTCAACTACATCCCGATGACCCACTCAACAATGTGTCTCTCGCCATCTTCTGTGAGAACTGGGGGAGGACCGTGGCGAGTGGGGGTGGCCAGAGCATTGGCTCGTCGGATGTCCACGTACTTGTAGAGCGTGCGCAGCGGAACACGTGTCTGGGATGATACTGTAGTGGCAAGCACGCCGTTGCAAACGCGCTGGACGGCCTTGTCGAGCACTTCGTCGGTGTATTGTTGGCGGTGTGTCATTTCGATTGTGAAGAGCGCACAGCCACAGTGCGGCGACAGCAAGTTTGGTTTTCGCTTCCGTTGGCGGCACACAACCATTCGTGATGAGGCCCATAAACTATTGGAGGGAGAGCGATGCCAGGGTTGTGCACATGTTTGCCCAATTATAATACTTATTTGTCTCACTGTATGTCTGATTGGATAAAAAGTATATGAGTGCACTAAAGTGGTCATGTGCATTAAACTGAAAGTTTACGTTACTTACTTTTTCACGCATTTCATGCACTTTGGGAAACGGGCAACATCTTCATAAGACACGACTACACACTTCATTATGGCTTTGTCAAAAAAAAAAGCAATGAGAGGGTGGACATGGCGAATGTCATCAGTGATAGTGATCTTGCCCGAGATGATCAATGCATTCCCGGACCAGTTCACAGACCCCTCCATAATAAGAAGGCCATCTACGATGGCGTACTTATCATGCGCGGTATACGAAGGAAATTCATGCGTGTACACAGCTACTCCTGTCTCTACCAACTTCCTCATCTGCTTGCCATGCCCGTACATGTGTACAGTGTCCACGATGACACGCGCCTTCACACCTTGCTTGTGTGTACCCACCACTTCGCGTGTGAGACTACACAGCGTGAATGAGTGCATTGCGATGGCCAGCGTGGTGGTGGAGGACCGCACCACGGCTTCCATCCGCTTGAGATGCGCAGCGGAGTGGTTGGGCCCAGGGAAGTCGAGCACTTGAACGAACGAGTCCCTGGAGAACTTCCAGATGAATCTCTCCTTGTTGAGGAGAGACACAAGCCGACCAGCCCTCTCGGTCGCGGCCACGACTTCATCTCTGGCTAGCGGGCCATTCTTCTTGCGACGAGCCTTTTCTCGCTGGACCGACTTGGCGATGGCCTGGTAGTTCAGGCCCAGGAGAGCGGCGGTCGTAGTCAGGCGCGTGCAGGCGACGAACACGAGGAAGTAGACCACTGGTAGCAATTGACGAGGTAAGCGGACCCGTGGAAGTCGAACGCGTGGAATCCGGACCCGGGGGAGTCGAGCCGTCCTCGATTTCGCCTGAGCGACTGGGCGAGAGTTGTATGCTTGCGCAGAGTACGCCCTCTCGGGCCCATTCGCATTCGCCTCGAGCTCACAATGGTATTGAGCTCGCACGAGTGCAACCCCAGGGTATGCGTTCCGAAGAGGGACGACATCAGACTGCGCCCACCAAACTCCAGCGGAGCGATACTGGAGCTCAGCCGGCTCAAGCACATGTACCGCGAGCGTCAGTGCTTGCGCCCAGCTGAGATGAGCTGTCACAGTCGGCGACAAGTCTTGCGCCTGGTCAACTGGCACCGGCACAACCAACGCCAGCGCGTCGGCCCACTCGATGCGAGCGGGTGCCGCGTGCGAGAGCGTTGGAGCCAACTCGTGATGCCCGTGCGGCCGATATTGGGGCGAGGGAGACGACAGGCGAGCCACACGGAGGCCGGAGAAGAGAGCGGAGAGCATGGCGCTGTTGGGCTTGCTTGAGGACTTGGGGGCTTGGGGGCTCGGAGGCGGATTGAAAAATGAAAGAGCTTTCAACGAGAGCAAAGTGTGAAAGATCCCGGCGAGCGCAAAGTACCAACGCAGCGAGAGCTCTTTCAGCCTCTCACAACACACCACACGACTGACGAGACCGAAACCACTTCAACAAAAGATTTTTGGAGGAATAAATTACAAATAAATTACGAGTTAAAACGATTTGACAGTTTCACGAGCTGATATACGAGAGTGATTGTTGTGTCAATTTCGCCAAAATTGGACAAAAACAAAGAGCTTTTCGTTTGGACAGAGAGCAACTATACGGCTGTCAAGTATACACGTTGTTCCTGAAACACGGAACAAGACACCTTTGTCCAACGAACAAATAGAAATATGGAAGTTGGACAACTTCTCACTTCATCAGTTCACAACAGCAGAAACCGTTGTATTTTAGTCCAATTTTGTCCGAGTTTGTCCAAGATCCGTCGTATTTGGTGCAAAGAGCGTCCAGATCAGTCATCAACAGGCTACAAATATATTCTGGAATCCCATCAATACACATTGACTTGGCTTCGTGAGAAGAATGCACATTGCGTTTCGCATCCTGGTGCTCGATCACTTACTTCAACATGACAAAATGACAAGATACATCAACAAGGTGGTCCACATCAGACACAAAGATGTCCGATAAGTGATAGTATTACATGTGTTTATCGTGAACAATTAACTGCTTCCAAATCTCTTTTTGAAACATTTATCCGATGATGCAGCTTTTTTTGAAACACTTATCCGACGCGAAAAACATCCAGTCTGGCTCTGCCATTTTTCACGCATAGTCAAGTCGAGATAAAAAGCCAACAAAAGGAAACCCCGCCACGACACCCGCAATCAACCATGGGCATGAGCGACGGCAACGTGAACTGGCCGCTCTTCTTCGGCTGCATCCTCATCGCGTTCGGGCCGCTCGCGTCACTCTTCTTCGTGGTGATCGCCAAGCGCGCACAGCTCGTGATCATCGCGCTGAGCGGCGCGTTCACGTGGCTCGTCGCGATCCTCGTCTCGGCGACGCTCTGGCGCATCATTCCGCCGCTCAAGACCTCGATCGAGGCCACGATCCCCGTGAGTGTCGTCGTGCAGGAGATCTCGCGCTACGTCTTCTACGTGCTCTACACGCGCACCGAGCGCGCGGTGCTTAAGGTCACCACGTCGTCGAACCAGTTCCCTCTCAATGACATCACGTCGTCCCTGGGTGAGTGAGAAGAATGCGCGTTGGTGTCGTTGTTCTGTCCTTTATTACTCTCTGTTAACGCGTCGCATGCGTGTATGTGTGTGTCTGTAGCCGGTGGCGTGGGCTTCTCGCTGATGCACTCGTTAATGATGTACGGCAGCGTCGTGGGCTCGTCGACCGGATCGCGTGGCGCTGCGTTCTCGGCATCCTGCGAGAGCGTGCCGCTGCTCTTCTCCTCGGCGCTGTCGACGCTGGCGCTCACGCTGATGGACGTGGCGCTCATGGTCGTGGCGTTCGACGGTTACCGCAAGAAGTCGTTCCTCGCGATCGGCGTGGTGTTTGTGATCCACATGGGCGTCGCGCTCTCGGTAAGCAAGCTCGCTTCTGTGCTGAGAGCGATCGTATCTCGTGTGGTATGACTGACATGTGTGTGCTCCTTTCCTATATTACCAGGCACTGGCGAACAAGAGCACGAACGGCTGCACCGTATCGATCCCAGTGCACTTTGCCGGCGCGCTCGTCGCCACCGGTGCTGCTGCGCTCATGATCTCGCGGAGAAACGCTGGAGCCAACTAAAAGAGAGCAGCTCCAAGACGGAGTCGTTATCACCCACCGGCCCCTCCCCAGCTCTTCCACTTGGTCATGAGGCAAAGCTGCGACCAATTGTGAGTGTGTGTATGTGCTTTTATTTTTCTCTTCGTCCAAGCTTCGAGTGCCGGTATTGGAATAACGTCCTCGTTGGTGTTGGTTTCCGACTAGCAACAGCAAATGGATCAAATACAACACTGCGACGCTTTTCGAACGCATAGAACTCTGATATTGCCTTGGATTATGTATGGATGTGTGAGTTTCTCTTGCTGTGGTCGTTGTGCTTGTGGAATCTCTCTCTTGACGCTTGGGTCCAGAGATGACTTGAAGCTTTCTACAGGCGCTGGTCAACCGGAATATGCTGCAGGCACGCGTTCTTCATGACCTCTTCGTCGATGCCCCAGGCTTCCGTGACCTTGTGCCAGCGATTGTACTGCTCGATCGCCTGCTCATAGAGCATCTCGAAGCCCTGGATACAGGAAGCGCCGTGCTTCGCGGCGTGCTCGAGGAATGGCGTGATGGGAGGTTGGTACGCTGCGTCCAGCACGACCACCGTGTGGGATCTCTGCTCCAGTAAGTAGTCCGGAAGCACAAAGCCAGCCTGGGCTGGGATCGTGCTCACGACGATATCCACCGACGCCAGCAGCTCAGGGGTCAACGAAGACAGCGCCTGTGCATGAAAACGGCTCGCGACTTCTTCCGCCTTGGCGAGCGTGCGATTATAAATGAAGAGCTTGCCGACTCCCAGTTGGCGCATCGCGTACGAGGCGGCCATCGAAGTCCCGCCAGCGCCGACAACAAGCGCGACAAGGTCGCCATTGTGCTTATTCTGGTGTGCGAGACCAGCCAAGCGCTTGGTGATCGGACGAAGGATGCCGAGCCAGTCCGTGTTGTCGCCCTTCCAGCGCACGGCGCCACTGATGCGGTCTTCGCGGATCACCGTGTTCACTGCACCAATCGCCCGCGCCGCTGGGGTGAGCTCATCGAGGTACTGCATCACATCAACCTTGTGCGGAATCGTCACGGAGCCGCCTCCGAAAGTCGTACCAGGCTCCTGCATGCGCTTCACGACGTCCAGGATGCTGGTCGTGTCGTGCAGTCCGTACGTGTACGGCAGCCCCTTGGCTTGGAAAGCAGCATTATGCATCGACGGCGACGGCGATTTCTGGATCGGCGAGCCAAACAGGAAGAACTCACGCGCTAGCGGAGAAAGAAGGCACAGGCAGGCACATCAACATACAAGAGCAGCACAAGACAGAGCATGTAAGAACCTTGCATTTGGATTTCCGTTATACCTATCGCACACGTCTCAGATACGCAGGTATTCATTCATTCACAACAGGGCACGCTTAAATACCTGAGAGAAGGCCCAGTTGCTTGCGCAGAGTCAGGATCTCGTCCACCGAGAGCTGTCCAGGGGCGGCCGCGGCCGGCAGCAGCGGATGCGTCACGGGCGTCAGCACGCGGTTCAGCACGCGCGTCAGCTTGCCGGCATCCATCGTGCAGAGCGAGATAACCGGCATCTCGTTTTGCCAGACCTTGGCGAACTCCTTCGCGAGGCGGTCGACCATGAGCGCGTCCTGGGACTCGAACGCCTTGATCACAACCTTGACGACCTGCACCTTGCCCTGCTGGTAGCACTCACGGAAAATGGCCTTCGCCTGCACCTCTGAAGTCGGCTCCTGGATCGCGTGGAACGAGGAGATGACCGCCGAGCGGCGGCGGTTCGCCAGCAAATGCTCGCGCGCCTTGCGCGACCAGCACGTCTCGACGTCGACAAACTCGCAGCCGAGTCGGATGCCAAACTGGAGCAGCTCAAACATCTTCTTCTCGTCGCCGTCCGGGAACGCGCCGCCCTGGTTGCGCGAGCGCACAGTGAAGATGATTGGAAGTGGGGACAGCGAGCGCAGCAGCGCGACCTGCGAAGCCACGAACGCGAGGTTGTCGAACGATTTCAGCAAGTCCACGCGAAGTTCCAGTGCGTCGACGCCCTTGGTGATGTCCTGGATGATCGCACACGCGTCGTTCACGTGTGGAAATGTCAGCGAGAGGAAGAACGTGTCCAATTTGCACACGCTCTGATAATCAAAGTTGCTCGGCAGGTTCGGAATGACCACGTTCAGGAAGCGCACAAAGTCGTGGTTGATGCGCTGGAAGTCCTGGTCGCCGCGGTTTACAGTGAACTCGAACAACGAGGCCTTCTGGTACAACGGCTCGCGGCGCGTCCACACGCTGCCGTGCGGCTCGCCGAGCGATGGACGGTTCGTCTCGCTGTCCAGGTAGGCAAGCACATCATCGATCGCACGGTGAACGTGCACGACGTACGGGTACTTGGCCAGCACGTCAACGATCTCGGGCGTCTCGACGACACCACCGCCGCACGAGATAACCGTGGCAGCAGGCGGGTTTGCCACAAGACGCAGCAGCAGCGCACGCTGGCGCTCACGGAACGCCTCCCACGTGTGGTTGTGACGCGCGACAAACGCGGAAATTGGTTCGCCAAACTCCTTCTCGAGCTCTTCGTCCGTGTCGAGCAGGTTCAGGTTGAGCGCAGTAGCAGCGGCTTTTGCCAGGGACGTCTTGCCCGCGCCACGCATGCCGACCAGGAAGAAGCCAGGAATCAAAGCATTCGCGTCGTTCGCAGCGTCGCTGCTCTCGCCGCCAACCACAGGCACGACTTCGAGACCCAAATGCATCTGCACGTGGTCCCAGAACTCTGGGTACGTCTTGTCCGTGCACTCCTTGTCCGTGACGATCACATCCTTCACGACGGCGCCTAGGACCGCGAAGCTCATGGCGATGCGGTGGTCGTTGTGGCATGCGACAAACGCCTTCTTCAAATGGTCTGTCTTACCTTCCGTGCCCTTGATCCAGATGCCGTCGGCCAGCTCGCCGCATTCGACGCCAATCTTGCGCAGCTCCGTGACCATCACTTCGATGCGGTTGCACTCCTTCACGCGCTGGTTCGCGATGCCCGTGATATTCGTCGTGCCTTTGGCCACGGCCGCGAGCGCGACCGCAGTCATGAACGCGTCCGTCATGGTCTCCATGTCGATGTCCACCGCGGTCAATGGCGTGCCGGCCGGTGGACCCACGACCGTCGTGGAAAACGCGTCCTGGGTGGTCGTGCAGCCCATGGAGCGCAACAGCGTGTGGAACGCCGCGTCGCCCTGCAGACTTGTGTTGCCCAGCGCCTCGACCGTCACTTCACCGCCCGTGATCGCAGCGAACGCGAGCGGGTACGTCGCCGAGGACGCGTCGACCTCAATGCTGAACTCCTGTGGGTTCTGGTACACGCCGCAGGGGACGCGGTAGCGGTTGGGCGCCAACGTCTCGACCGGGATGCCAAAGTCCTTCATGAGCTGGGTCGTCATGAGAATATACGGCAGCGACGTCGGGTGCTCTTCCTCCAGTTCGAGCACCAGTGGTTCCTTGGCGTACGGCGCGCTGATGAGCACCGACGACACGTACTGGCTGCTCACCTTGCTGGAGAGCTTCATCACACCACCGCGCAAGCCCGTGCCGCGGACTGCGACAGGTGGGCAGCCATCGGCTTCGAGGTACTGGAGATCGCAGCCGTTGGCACGCAGCGCATCCACCAGTGGCGCAATCGGGCGCTCCTTCATGCGGTGGTTTCCCGTGACGACGACCGAGCGCTCGCTGTCGGTGAGCAGCGTCATCGTGCTCGTCAGGAACCGCGCAGCAGTACCAGCGTTGCTCAAATAGATCTCCTCGCCGTCCGCGACGTGCTCAAACTTGCCGCCCGTCCCTTCGACCACGAGAACAGCGCCATTGTCTTCCCACGTGAACTTGGCGCCGACCTTCAAGAGCGCGTTCATCATCACCTGCGTGTCGTCCGAGTGCAGCAGACCCGAGATGCGGCAAGGGCCCTTGCCGAGCGCAGCCATGAGCAAAGCGCGGTTCGAGATTGACTTGGAGCCGGGCACGCGGATCTTGCCGTGCGCCTGCTTGCCAGGGACCATCTGCACCTGCTTCTCGAGCACCAATTCGATCTGCGAGTCCTTGATCGCGCGCGCGTACGGGTTTGAAAGCACCGTGCCGATGCTCTCGAGCAGCACGATCTTCTTCACGCCCTGGCTGTTCTTCTTGTCGACCTCCATCTTCACGACCACGTCCTTCGTCGCGACGTTTTCCGGCACGCGCACAGGCAAGCCGTACGCAGTGAGGCAACGACGCAAGCGCCCGACAGTCGCAGACGTGCAGAGCCCCATGCCACGTGCGATCTCGGCTTCCTTGATCATGCCGATCGACACGCACTCGCCGTGCAGGTACTCTGGCTGCAGCAGCGCTTCAATGCCATGGCCAATGCTGTGGCCAAAGTTCAGGATCGCGCGCAGGCCCATCTCCTTCACGTCGAGCGTGACGACATGCGCCTTGACCTGCACGGCCATGGCCACGACGCGCTGCACGAGGTCCATGTCCGAGAGCGCGAGGATCTGGTCCGTGGACGTCTCGAGCAGGTCAAAGAGCTCGGCGTTGAAGATCGCGCCGGCCTTGATCACTTCGCCCATGCCGTTCACGAGCTCGCGCTTTGGCAGTGTCTGCAGAGTGCTCAGGTCCACGTACACGCGCTGCGGCATGTGGAACGCGCCCAGCAGGTTCTTCCCGAAATCTTCCACGTCAATGCCCGTCTTCCCACCGATGCTCGAGTCCACGCACGCGAGTAGTGTTGTCGGGATCTGGATAAACGGCACGCCGCGCATGTAGGTCGACGCGACGTAGCCGCTGAGGTCGCCGACGACGCCGCCGCCGACCGCGATCACGCACGTGTCGCGGTGGCAGCGGTTCGGGAAGAAGACCTCGTCTTCGATCTTCGCCTTCATCTCGCGGCACTTGGACTCCTCTCCAGCGGGCACGGCGTGTATGAGCACGCGCTTGGTCGCGTGGCCCGCGAGCAGCTTCGTGAGCTGCTCAAAGAGCGGACGCGCGTACAGCGGCGCGACGTTCGTGTCCGTGAGGATCACGAACGTGGACGTGGACGCCATGCGCGCCAGAATGTCCTGCGCCACGAAGGCCGAGGAGAGCAGCGCCGTGCCGAGCACGATGTCGTAGGACCCGCACGGGATCACCTGCTGCTGCGCCATCTCAACTCGTCTTGTTGGTCTTGTCTTTGTTGGAAGGATCGATTGATAGTGAGGCAAACAATGGGAATGGGGATATACTGTGGAGAGTGGAATTGTGTACGCATGGGGGACTATTTCTGGAAGCCAGAGTCTCCATGGGGGCATTATTGTAGTAGCAGGGGGTACTATCTCACACATGTTTGCGCGATCACCACAAGAAAAAGGCTGGCCCAGATTGGATTGTGGATCACCAACCATTCTGGAGCGACCCACAAGTGTACCCATTTCTCTGCACCGATTGGATTCCCGACTGCAATGCGCTCGCTGTTCGACTGCGCTCGACCTGCTGCCTTCGACATTGTCACACTTGCGTTTCACGCGGAGGTCATCGACAATCCTCAGAGGCTGAGACGTGCCATGATCTCTCCGCACTGCTGCTGCGCTCTGCTCCAACGGGCTTTCTCGGTCTGAAGAAGGTCTCATATCACATCTTAAAGGCATGTTCACTTTATCAACACAATATGCCAAGTTATACAGATACAGATACAAACCCACTCTTCTCGTCCCATGTCCATGCTGCTACAGGTCAGTGTCTCGACTCGGAAGCTGGCGCCAACATCGCTCAAGCCTTGACTCACACGACCGTGTTCTCCATATCGTCTGGCTTTGCTGGTGTTACTACCACAGTTGCTACTGGCGTGACCACTGAAGACTCCACTGCATATTGCTGCGTCTGGCCCGCCATCATCGCCTTGCGGACCATCTGGCGCTGCTTGGCGTCCACCGCCTGCTCCGACTCCTTCTCTTTCAGCTTGCGGAACGCCAACCGAATGC
>JAASFY010001205.1:0-11195 GCA_023334035.1 Globisporangium okanoganense
CGAGGATGAGCTGTCTGTTGAGCTGTTGCGCTTGCTGCTCTGCCCTCACACGATCTGCAGATTGCTGGCGCTCAAACGTCAATCTCGACGCGGCTTGCTCACGATCAAACGCGAGGCGCTCTTCAAACTGTTGCTGCTGGAGGGCGAGATCGTTCTTGCGCATGGCGATCTCCTGGCGTTGCCGCTCTGTCTCAAGGGCGAAGAGACTAGGGCGCTTTGATGGCATCACAGCCTTGTCGCTTTCGCTCTCACCGCTGGCATTGTCCTCCTGACTCGAGCAGGATAGCGAAATCATGTCGTTCACTGCCGTGTGCCGCTCAGCACGACGTCTGTTGCTCTCCGCCATGATATCTGCTGCGCTCTGCACCAAATCGATCTCCTTTCGCTTTTTCTTGGACTGTGCTGCGCTCTTCTCTTGAGCGTGGTCATCTTCGAGCTGGAGGTACTCTCTGATGAGACCGAGCAGGTCGTCGTAGTGGCTCAGCACGTCAGTTGCATCAAGGGACTCCTCTACTCCGCTCGCTCTGGCCGACTTGATCTCACCGCATTTGAACTTATTATTCAGTACCTTGAGACGATTCCGCGCCTGCTTGTGGTTAATTTGCGAGCCAATTGCAGCTGACACGCTTGCAGCGACATCCTCCCAGACGTTCATGATTGTTCCGAGCTCAGCAGCGAACGGTCTCTTCAGGGCTAGCTCTCGCATGAGCTCTTTATCCTGCTCCTCGTTGAAGCGGAAAGCGGGCATGGCGAGTTTGGTCGCGATAGAGAAGATGGCGAAGTGTGAATGTGTGTGCTCTAATTTGCATTGGTGCCATGGTTAGCTTTAGGTCGCAAGAGACTGGACTTGCTGAGCTCGAAAGCTGAAACTGAAATTTCCGGTTATCCCTCGCCGAAATTGTTCCGATGGACCAACAGAAAATTTGAAGTGTCAAGGTCTTGCTAAAGACCTCTATTGTCAACTTGATAGAGCAAAGGTGTAGAGCTCTTCAAATTGCGCGGGACACTCTTTTTTCAGATCTGTCCACAACATCACAACAGCAGGAGTGATGGTCACTACAGCTCGTACTTTGCCAAGATGTTACAGTATACATGGATACGTGGCAAAACAAAAAGTGGTATTTAAACCTCAAAACCCTGTCAAACATTTTAAGGTTTATTTGATATTTCAAGGTTTTTTCTTGCGCTACAACAAAATCACAAAATCAAGATGGGGAGGTCACTTTAGATTTCCCCACTTCACGACCGCACAGCATCACAACAACAACAGCATAATGGTGCGTCCGCGTGGCGCTTCCTGTGTGCATTTCCTCTATGGAGAGGGCGTCACCTCCTCCCCTCTATCACTGTATCTACTTGTGCGCACGTGCTCACATTTGTGTGTGTGTGTGGGTGTTGCCGTCAATCAATGCGAACAGGCCGCCGGAAACATCGCCACCAAGAAGCCAGCCCCAACGGCGTCGGCTGAAGGTGCCGCCGCGAGCGCGCTCCGCAAGTAAGTCTTTCTCCATCTTGACATGCCGCCTTGGGTGTGCTTGTTGTAGATGTGGTGCAGCGTATACTCATGCGCTTCACTTGTTCACGTGTGTGCTCCACCTGCAGCCGTCGCCCGACCGCTGCCAAGACCGCCAACACTGGCCGTGGCATGGGAGGCAGCACTGCTGGCATCCTGCGATTCTACACGGACGACTCGCCAGGCCTCAAGATCGGACCAACCACCGTGCTGGTGATGTGCTTAATGTTTGTCGGCTTCGTCGTGCTGCTCCACGTGTGGGGCAAGTTCCGCGGTTAGAGCAAGATAGAGCGCCAACTCGCTGCGCGCGCCAGTTTTGCAATCGCCTTACAGCATTCCTGAACGCGCAACCAGAGGCGACGATCCGAGCAACTACTTTATCAACAATTCAGCGACACAAGCAAAAAGACACTGCAGTGGACGAGTGCGTTCGTCCTCGAAAGCTGCGGCGAACACCACAAAAAACAGCAGTTGACCCGATCGGTGCCCTCACATATTGGTATAATAATAGCTAGGAACCTTTTATCTGTGTCAGCTCGCTTTGATGTGCGTCAAGATGGGGACTGCAATGACTTACTTGCTGCTGCTCACGACCCCTCAAGTGTGTGTGTTGCAGGTACCGCGGCGCTCACCGGATGCGCTTCGAGAAAGGTGTCGCTTGCGTTCGCAATGCCTGCTGCTGTCTCCAGCCGGCCAGCAGCGCCTCCTTGTCTATTCTCTTGAGCTCCAGGAGCTCCCGCTGCTCGGCATCGGTCTGCGCCTTGAGCTTGGTGATAAAGTACGTGGACTCGGCCTGCTCCAGCACGCGCTTATCCTTCTGCAGCGCGTCTTTCGCCGCCACCTGCTCCTCGAGGCGCTTGCAAAGGTACTGCTTGGCGTCGCGCTTCGCTGCCTCAGTGACGATCGAATCGTGCGGCAGGATCTTCGCGGACTCGAAATCGGTCGCCCGCGCCGCCTGGAGCCGGTCTTTGCGCTGCTTGGAGTGCTTCTCCTCGATCTGGCCGCTGAGGAACGCATTCAGGTCGCGTCGGTTGATCGCCTGCTCGGCGCTCTCTTGCAGCTTGCGCAGCTGCGTCGCGTGGTGACGCGCCGCGGTCGCGTCGTCCTCCTTGGCGATTGCCTGATGCTTGTGGTCCCGCAGCTGGAGCTCACGCTCGAACGAAGATTGCATTACAAGCGCGTACTGCGACCCGGGGATCTGGCGACACATCTTTGCGCCGTCGGGCACGCGCTTGCTCGCGATCAAGAAGCGCGGCAGCACTTGGTGGTTGGAGCTGCTGGCCATCGCCTCTTGTGCTGATGAAGATCGCTCCAAAGTCTGTGGCGTCGAGTCCAAGTGCGAGCTGGATTGCGTGTGCGGATGGTGCTTGTGCTCTACACACGTTGTCAAGAATTGCGAGGTGAGTGCATTAGTAAGTAACTGCATCATCGACATTGTTGTCTGAAAAATGCACGTGCTCACCTCGCTTCTCTTTGTGTCTGTGCTCCTTTCCAGAGTGGCTCTTGTCGCGCTCGTGGCTCTTGTTCCTTGTGTCCAATGCACCGCCAACAACTCCAGCGACCGCGACAATGTTCAGATCCAAGCCTGAGCTCATGTTTGAAGACTTTGTGGTCATCGATGGAATCATAGTGTCCACTGACATGGAGCGCCGCATAAATTGCTTGTTAATTGGAGATCGGAGATCCAAGGCGCCACCAATGTCTACACCAGCAGCGTTGGACGCCTTGTTGCTGCTGCTCTGCTGGCTGACGGACTTTATGAACCCAGGATTGAACACGAACGACAGCGCTCGCCCTTCAAAGCACACGAACCCGGCGTTTCCGAGTCGAAGTCGCCCCGAAGCGCTGCTTTTCTGGAGCTTGGTGCCCAGGAACGCAACGAACGCCTCCAGCGTCCGCAGCGTCTGCTCTTTCGGAAGCCCAACCCCGTTGCCGATGCTTGACATGTTGACATCGATTGTCGGCACGAGTAGCGCGGGAGGTGGGCGCTTCCAGGCCACGCCATAGGCGCTCACGAAGCGCTCAGCGAGAATGAAAACTGGCACAGGCGGCTGCGAGTCGCGCAGGAACGTGAATTTGCCGAAGGCCGCGACGTTGACGCCTTTCTTCAGCGAGAGCTGGCGATCGACGTGCGCACTGATCGCATGCCACACTGCGTCCACGGACGAGCCCAGCAGCTGCTCGTACTCAAACGAGGACTTGTGGAGATGCTGGGCACACTCGGTTAGGATGGCGTCTCTGCCCATGACCACGACGAAGATGGAGCTGCAGGACTCACAATGCTGGGAATTTGTCAACCACGAGGTAAGTCAAATGCTTGTATGTGTTATGGGGCGATTTTCGCACCTGAGAAGCTCAACCTACGTCGATTTTGACGGTGTTGTATGTGTTATTCTTAGGCTTTTGGTCGACGACCAGGGATAGATCGAGTCGACTCGGGACTCTTATCATCGCGCCTCTATGCAACTCGACGCAACGTGGTCTCGCCAGCGTTGAACTCGAAGGTGTGAACACTGCCGCTGAACGTGCTTGCGAGCAGAGTAGAGCTGCTGACTGCGCATATGCTTGTGAACATGCCGCCTGAGGGCTCCAGCGCTTCGCAGAGGACGCTGGAGTTGGCAGCATCCCAGACCTTGACGGTGCCGTCTTTCGATGCGGTCACGGGGATTGGAATCGCACTTTCGACTCTGTTGCCGTTTGCACCTGGCAGGAAGCAGCAGGAAGTCGTGTCTTGCTGGTGGCCCGTGAACTCGTGGAGCTGCTTTGCTGTTCTCCTGTCCCAGACGCGCACTTCGCAACCGACGCCATTGAAGCCCTTGCTGGATGTGAGAACGTAATTCGAGTCGGGCGACACGTCGACGCTGAGCGCAAAGTACACGTACCCACGAAAGCTTTGTACTGGCGCTCGTAGTGCCGTGCGCTCGTCCCAGACCTTGAGCGTCAGGTCCTCGCTGCCCTGGACGACCAGCGGCTCACCGCCTGGGATCCATTTGGAGCACGTGACGACATTCTGCGACGTCGTGTTCTTTGACTTTAGGCGGCCAGTCTGTAAATCCCAGAAGATCGTCTGCGTGTCACGACCACCAGAGCACAGACTCACCTCGGCGTCATCCACTGCGATCGTCGCGACGTTGAGGTTGTGTCCGCGAAGCAGCACCGAGTTGGGCTTCTTCTTCGATGGCGAGGCAGAAGATGATGGTGATGGAACCATTGATGTGAGCGCGATCGTCGTGTCCCGTGAACACGAGTAGATCAGTTCTGCGGACTTGCCGATCACGATCCGGTTCACGGCGCGCTCGTGTGGCTTCCACGAGTCGGATTCGGAGGATGAACACACATTTGCAGAACCCCAATGGAGCTTGTGGATCGAGCCGTCCTCCCAGCCAGTCAAGCACGCCTGGGTCCCCGCAAAGCTTGGATGGTACGCCACGCAGTTGAGCGCAAGATCAGCTCGGTCGCTGGGGATGTGGAGCTGCACTGAGCTGCTGGAAGACGGCTGGTCACTGCTGTAGAGATCGTGTTTCGCCTTGCTCGTGTTCGTCTGGGACTTGCCCTGGTTACTCTCTCCTTCCGCATGCTCCTCCTGCTGATCGTCATCCACTTTCCACCTAGAGAGGTCTCGCGCAGGGCTCTTGGCAATCGCGTCTCGTGACCCACACGCTCCCATCTGAGTGCGTTCAATACCAGTGAGGAGGCAATTGCTTCAAGAGCTCTCGGAAGGGCGTTTCAGCTTCGGTTGTGAAGCCATTTCATATAGTAGTGTGGGATACATAATCTGGTGACACACACTTATTTAGTGTGTCATTGGTGTGTGAAATTCTGCTCGTTATGCTTTTTGCCCATTTTCGTCAATCATGTCGGGCTCCACGAAGGTGTCGCGCACGTCCATCCAGGTCCGTACGCACTCTGCATACAGCTGCGCTCACATCACCCAGGTGCACGCCTTATCTAACCAGTTGTGTGCGTGTTTCTGTGCGAACAGCTATACCGCGACTGCATGCGTCTTGCCAAGCACATCGGCGGCACGGTACGTCTCTCTCCTTCCATGCTTGTGCGCATAATAAATAGCCTGACACATGCGTGTGTGTGTATACAAACAGAGCAAGAAGGGTGGGGCGATTAAGGACCTGATCCGACGGGAGTTTGAAAAAGCGCGCGACGAGACGGATCCGGAGAAGATCGAAGGGCTCAAGACCAAGTACGAATTGCCTTTGCTTGTATGTGTGTGGATGAGATGGCGTGTTGACGTACTGTCTCGCTCTCTTTGTGTATAGCGCCATTCGCGGATTGAGCAACTACCTCGTGCTCGCCAACTCGAGGTGCGTCGCTCTCTTGTGTCATGTCGTTATGCACATACGCGTGTGGTCACTAACATCGCTTTCTTGTGCACGCTTCACAGCAAGGACAAGCAGCTCCAGAACGCCATGAAGGCGCAGCAGCAGCCAGCGGCGCCGTCGGGGCCAGCGCAAGCCGAGTACCGTGACCTGTAGATAACACGTAAAAAAACCTCTTTATTGAGGTGACAAAAATACACATGTCACTATCACGAGGTGTCTCCTGTTGCCGGCCCCTTCTAAAAATAAAACGAGTCACTATAACGAGGGTTTTCTCCATTTTCTCTATTTTGCGTTTTGCTAAAAAAAAACCCGATTTGACCCAAAACCACGACGAAGATGAACCGAAGAGCTCTCGCACGTCAAGCCGCTGGCTCCAAGGCCCCAGTTGCGAGCGCCCCGAAGGACCAGGGCGAGGACCCCACGGGCGTGGAGAATGTGACCCGCAAGCTCGAGGCGCAGCTCGTGGCGGGCGACTTCTACGGCGCGCTGCAGATGTACAAGACGCTTTTCATGCGCTTCCTCAAGGGCGAGCCGGACGCGGCGCAGCAGCTCAAGGCGATCGAGCTCGCGCTCGAGGCCTCGCTCTGCCTCATCAAGCATGCGCAGAACACGGCGGCCACCGAGATGGCCAACCTCATGGTCTCGGTCTACACGGACTTCCACTTTGGCGTCGACGAGGTCAACAAAGGTATCTATTTGCTTCCACTGGCTGTGCTTTGGATGCATGGAGCTTGAGTTGCTGCACTCTCGGCTTAACAGCGAATGCTATTTGACGTACGAGATACTAATGTGTCGTGTGCGGTGCTGCAGATCGCATCCGCAAGATCAATGCGGCGTTCGTGGAGAAGCCCCAGTTCAGCGCCGACCTCGCCGTTTTCCTCAAGAACGCAGTCAAGTGCGTATCTTTCCAGTCAGTATGGAGCTGATGAGCCTAGCGTGATGACTCACTCATATTATATTGTATTGTACACAGGTGGTCCTCTGTGGAAGGCAGCCGCAAGCGTGGCGACCCGGAGCTGCAGCTGCTGCTCGCGCGCGCCCACCGCAACGCAGGCGACTACACGCACGCGGCCAAGCACTACCTGCACGCCGAGAACCCTGTGGAGTTCGCCGAAACGCTCTTCGACTGGTCCAAGCTCGGCTACCAGAGCGAATACGACCTCTACGTCGCGCGCTCCGTGCTGCAGTGCGTCTTTTGTTTTGTATTTGAACTGCGCTATGTCTGCTATGACAATTGTCATGGTCGCTTACAACATGTATCTGGGTGTGTCGTTATGACTGGAAACATTCTAGACTGCTGAGCCTCGAGAACCTACGTGACGCCAACAGAGTCTACGAAGAGTACGTGGCCAAGTGCAAGGCGGCAAACCGGTCGGTGGACCTGCCGCTCTTCAACTTTCTCCGCTTCCTGCTGCTCACGCTCGAGGTGCGTTTAGAACTGGGGAGAATCACATGTTCCATCACAACGAACCATTTTCTAACTTTTCATTTGAGTTACTATGTTGACTGTGTGAAATGGACAGCGAGACGCGCTCCCGCTCTTCCAAGTGCTCCAGGAGCGCTACGCCGCCGCGCTCTCGCGCGATAGTTCGCTCAAGAACGTACGTGTCCACCCACATGACACTTCAGTGTGTCGTGTTAATTGCTCGCATGGCCATTAGTGACTAACGTTCTTACTCTCATCTCTATGGCTGTTAATGCTCTTATTCCTGCTACACAGTACTTGAGCGTGATTGGGCAGAAATTCTACGGCCTCCAGCCGCCACGCAACGGCCTCAGCTCGCTGTTGGAGATGTTCTCAGGCGGCATGTAAGAAGCGCAACAAGGGAACCCAATTGTCCACAGACAAGCAGCACCAGTCGGTCGCAGTTCAGAAGAATGTCGCTCTTGCCACAAAGAGAAAACCACAACCCGAGTCTGTCAGGTTTTTCGTATCCAGTTCTCCTAGTTATAGCGGAATACCTACACGCAGGTATCGTTCTCTCTCGCTCTTTATCTCGTATCCTTAATCACTCGTCGCCGCTGTTGTTGGAGCGCGCGTTCCGCGCCTGGCGCTCGATCTCCTCGATCCGCATGAGCGTCGCGGACTTAATGGGCATGATCTTGGGCTTGCAGAGCACTTCGGTCAGGTTCCCGCGCTCCGAGTACACGAGGCCTGCCTTCGGGAGTACCTCCTGGATCTGCAGGCGCTGCATGATATAAAGGCAGAGAAGGGTGACGGTGAATGAGCTACATACAAGTTATCAATCAACAGCAGGACACGGTCGCTCTCGTCGAACCTGCATGGTGCTGGTCAGCTTCTGTTCTATCTGTGAGAACGATCTTTGCCGAGCAATGGCGACTTGCTGGGCAATTGAAACCGCTTTCGCAACGTGTGACTCGTCCCAAGATCTGCAAAGAGAGACTTGACCCATGATTTTCACCATTTTCGACAAATTCAGGCGCGCAAATACAAAACATGTAGTATGGCTCTATTGGTCTCCTCTACAAACTGAGAGAAGATCCTTTTAAAATTTCTGTTTCTTGGTCGACGCGAACGGCTTCTTGGGCTTCTGCTGGTGCTGCGACTTGCGCTTGAGGTTCTCGACCATGGCCTTCAGTTCGCTCTTCGACTCGCCAGTTGCCGAAGCTCCTGTTGATACAGCAGACGCAGCAGGCCGCGCCACACCCGAGTTGCCCGACTTCTCCGTGCGCTTGCGTCGTTCCTGGAAGATGCGCTGGTTCGCCTCCGTCTTCTTAAACTTGGGGTCCGTCGGGTCGAGCTGGAAGGGCGTGCCCTTGGCGTAGAGTGCGCCGAATCGCGGGTCCGCGGCGTCAAACTCGAATCCCTCCTGGAGACCGCTCTTCTTGCTGAGCTTCTTCATCTCCTTGGCCTTCCGCTTGCCCTTGAGGCCCTTGACCTTCTCGCTCTTCTGGATGCTCTTGAGGTCAAAGTTGCGGTCGCCCTCGTCGTCACCGTCCTCATCATCGCCCTCACCATTACCGTCAGCGATCGCCTCGCGAAGCAGCTTGGCCTGATTGTTGTCCCCAGCACCACGCCCCTTCTTCTTGAGCACGTCCTTCTGCTCGCGCTCGAGCTGCTTCGATTTCGCGCGCTTGTCGTGCAGCTTCTGGTTCTTCTGCTGCTTCTTCTCGCGCGAGTAGCGCTCGAACGGCGTCTCCTGCTCCTCGAGCTCGCGCTGCTTCTTGGCCTTGAGGATGTCGCTCGCGCCGGGCGTGAACGTCATCTCCATCTCGCCTCCCTCCATTTCGTCACCACCAGCATCACTGTCTGAATCACCACTACCAGCAGCAGCGCTGTCGGCGTCCTCGTCGTCGCTGCCCAGCAGCATCTTGCGGTAGCGGCTCTTGAGTTTCTTGAGCTTGGCCTCCTTCTTCTTGTCTGCTGGGGCCTCGTCCTTGGTTTCCTCTTCAACCTCAGCCTCAGCTTCGCTATCGTCATTAGCGGCATCATCTTCGTCCTCATCGGACGAGTTTTCGGACGCCAGGTACGCCGAGAAGTCGTTGTCATCGGCGTTCTTCCATTCGGCCTGGCGCGTGAGCAGCTCCATGCGGTTGTCGTCGTCCTCCTCCCACGTGAGCTTCACGTCCGTGTTCTGCAGCGCCGTGGTCGCAAAGATCGCCGGTTTGTACGTGTCGGACACGCTCGCACACACGTCCTTGGGCTTGTTTGTAAACGCCACGTCGTCTGGCACGTAGCGCAGGTCGAGCAGGTTCGATGACGTCTCGTACTCAAGCTGGTCGCAGTTGTCAAAGATCGCGCTCGCGGTCTTCACCGAGTCGCACGTGACGATCGCGTAGTAGTACTTGAGCTTCTGGAGCTCGTACTTGCGCAGCTTTTCGCTATCAAAGCCGTTGTCGTCGCTCGCGTCCACGCGCTTCTTCACACCCAGCGGGTCATCCGAGTCGTAGGCTTCTTCTTCGTCGTCGTCGTCATCACTCTTATCATTATCATCATCCTTGTCCTCGTCAACATTGCCCTCCTCAGCGTCCTCCACAGAAAGGTCCTTCTTGGCCTTCTTCTTGCTGTCCTCGTTCCACAAACCCCGTGGACCGTACTGCTCCTCTTCTTTCTACACTCAGCAACCACACATTCACACACGTCAACAACAACGAGTCAGTCACAATGTTACTACAACTCCTGTATAAGCATAGCACCACACACGAGCAACGCACCATCTTCTGCAGACCAAAGTCCGACGGGTAGATCGTGACATCACGCACCGCGCCGGTCGCGGGCGCGAACGACTGGCAGAGCGCAAAGATGTCGACAGCGCGAATGCGCGACCAGTCGCAGTTCTGCACGGCGAAGCGCTTGGTCTCCTCGCCCATGGGCACGTCCTCCTTCTCGGATTCAGGCTCGGACTGCACGTCGCCGTCGTTCTCGTCGTCCGAGTCGGAATCCGAGTCGTCCGAGCTGTCGTCCGAGCCCGGGGCCAACTCGCCACGCGCCATGCGGTTGAGGTACTCGAGGCGCGTGAGCTTCTCGTCGTTCTTGGCGATCGTCTCGTCCTGCACGGCCTTCTCCTCGCTGTCTTCGTCGTCGTCGTCCGACGTGGACGAGTTGGTGGATGAGCTCTTCTTCACGTGCGCGGCTGGCGCTGGCTCGTTGTCCTCCTGCTCGTCCACCTGTTTGTTTTCATCGTCATCGTCTTCGTCCTCCAAGCGATAGAACTTCTTGAGCTCGTTTGTTTTCTTCTCGACGCGGCGGCCGTACTTGTCGTACTTGCCCTGGCCGCTCTGGAAGCGCTCGTCCTTGAACACGCCGGCGAAGCGCTGGTCGATCTGCAGCTTGTTCTTGCGCTTCGAGTTGCGCGCGAATCTCTAAACATATAGCAGCAGCAGTCATCATATACGCACAGTCAGTCTCGTAGCTCTTCGTCAATCACAACAACACGTTGGAGCTGCTCGCGACATACCGGGTCGTTGTGCACTTTCTGGAAGCGCTGGTCCTTTACGGGCGCGGCATTGTTGTTGCTCGCCATTGTCACTGTGTGTGATGTACGTCTGTATGCGTGTGTGGCTGTGGCTCTGTGGTGTGGAGCTGCGTGGATCGATGGACGCAGAGAGCACTGGTGTCGCAACGCTTCTCGCTCGCTTGTGCTGTTTTGCTGGCAATTTCAAATGCGGGCCGGATTTACTGGAGCCAACGGACCCGTACATTCGTGCAACATTTTCATGTGGTTCATGTGTGACAGAAACGATACAGTGCGCGCCATAAACTTAGGGACAGCACTTTTTTTCGAAAGTGGCGGATTTTTTCCCGACTTTTACGTTTGCGGGGCTGGTTTTTGGATATGTTGTAGCACACAGTGCGAACGTTCTAGTGGTGAATTTTCAGCTCA
>JAASFY010001206.1:0-11190 GCA_023334035.1 Globisporangium okanoganense
GGTAGTCGATGGTCGCCGTGAAATCTTCCACGAGTTCCAGCTTCTGCTGCGCCGGCAGCTCATTCGCATTCGAAAAGTCAATGTCATCGCGGTTCGCAAACCTGTGATTCCCAATAATACCAACGAGGTCAGCACCTATCCATCGAATGATCAACTGTTGCTGTTTATCGAATTGTGGATCAAACACGTACAACTTGATCTCCTTTGGGTGCGACCCGTCTTCGCCGCCCGAGATGCTGATCGACTTGATGCTCACCGCCTCCGTGAACCTACCCACACACACACATTGGCAGCCCCAGCACATAAATTGAGCCACTTAAGTAGTACAGCCAATCATACTATACAGCATGCCGTACGGGATGAAGATGATGATCTCCGGGTCGTCCTCGTTGCTACTCAGGAAGCGCGAGCGGTCGTGGCGGTCGTGGAACGCCTTGAACGGGTGCCCCACGTGCGTCGGATCCTCGGCGTTGAGCACGCGCAGCTTGCTCGTGTCGATATATGGGAAGAGCGAATCCCCATCGGCATCCTCCACGTCGTGGCTGTGGTCGTGGTCGTGGCTGTGGTCGTGGTCGTGGCCGTCGTGGCTCGCGTGCTCGTCGTGGCAGTGCTGCATCTTCGCTTTGCTGCTTTTCTCTTAAAATGTCCGACACCTTCAGTTACCTGAAAAAGGTCTGAAATACCTACTATAAGAGTGAGTACCTATTTTAACTTCTACAAGTAACTCTTGGGCCTGTAACAATCAGTAGCAATGCTAACAGGGTTCCTCGATGAAGGCTTCACCGAATGTAAACACCGACAGTGCCGCGCTCACATCTTCCCCATGTTCATGTGGAAGATATTCTTGGCTGCGTTCACGTCTCGATCGAGCACGACTTGACAGACTGAACACGTGTACGAGCTGTTTCCACCAAGGTCATGCTTGATATTGCCACATCTGGAGCAGGACTTCGACGTGTAGTCCTCTTCGCACTCGATAACGCGGCCACCGACACGAGCCATCTTGTACTGGAGCAGCATCTTGAACGTGTAGTGAGATAACGCAAGCATTGCCCGCGCCGTCGGATTCCTAATCATGCGTTTGATGCCTGACCGTTGCGGGATCTCATCCTCGTGGGCTGGAGCGGCGGCAGGTGCGGCATCTGATGCCATGTCCTGCATGTGCTTGCGCACCATCTCCGATGTCTGAAAAGACGGAAGGAGGACGCGCTGGTAGTTGCTAGCCAGCCAACCTGAGACCTTGTGGTGCATGTCACTCACCAATCTTATGACACGGCGAAGGGTGTAGCTGATGCTTCTACGGAGGCGATAGCGTTTGCGATGAAGCTTGGTCTTCTTCTTCTTCTTCGACTTGGCCTTCATTTTCGTTCTGATCTTTGTCGAGGGCTTGGCTTTACTCTCGTTGTCCATCAGTGCGAGCTTGGACTTCAACTTGTCAACGAGCTGGAAGCGCTTGAGGAGGACTGCGTTGTCGTCCTTCACGCTGAACGTCCTACCATCGGGATTGTAGACCGTGATGAAGCTGCGGACGCCTGGGTCGATCACACATACGCGGGGCGATTGTGTTTGCGTGAACTTCACCAAGCGCGGAATCGCGAGGTAGTATTCCCCTTTCACGCAGTCGTTGGAGTCGGACGGAGTGGTGGGGATCTGGGATATTCTCGCGCACCTCGATCTTCTTGCTCTTGGCAAACCCGAAGAAGACAGGATGGAATTGAACGTGCCCACCTCTCCCTCGGTTCTCTATTCCGATCCCTCGTGCTCGCATCTCGATCGTGTTTGACGGCGCGAGCTTGCTCTTGAACGTGAGAGCTGAGAACGTGGTCGTCTTGCCTTTCTTCTTCAACGCGAACAACGCCAGTGACGACTTGACAGCCTTCGTGAAGTCTCGAAAGGCCGACTCGCACATTTCATCCTGGACCTGGAGGTGGCGCTTCACAGACTTCTTCTTCCGAGAGTACTCCTTCCTCGTGTTGGACTGCGCAATCGGCTGATACTTCTTGCCGAGATCTCCAAGCGACATCTTCTCTTCTGTGATCTCTTTCCTGCGCAGCACAAGTCACTTCTTGCAGTCATCCTTGGACCGCGCGACGAGTTTATTTTAGACGGCTCGGTTTGAAGCGAACATATGCTCCAGCTTTAACCGTTCGCTTGTTGTCAGGTACAGTCGGATCTTGAGGATGCTGTTGATTGGTTGCTTCACTTCACCACTTGACTTGACTGGGGCGTGCACACCCTCTGACGGTTCCGTCAGTGGTAGCGGTGGGAGAATGCGACTCGTTGTCTCGGACTTCTTCGCTCGCACGTCCATGTAGTTGATCAGGTCAGACCACGACTTCATCAAGGGCTTCACGAGGCTCGGCGCTTCAGACGACTTCTGCACGACTCGTAGCAAGGACAAGGTCGACATCCACAGATCATGTGCAACGTCCCGGTTGAACCACTCCAAAGGATGCACGAGTTCACTCCCGGTTGAGGCCCTCCTTGACTTCTTGTTGCTGATCCCTGTATTGCTAGCGACAGATACTGGTGGTTGAATGGGCCTGGGCGACAAATATATAGAGACGTCAGCTTCCGACATGCGTAACATTCCAGACAAGGTATCAACACAACGACTCACCGCTCTGTCCGCTTGCGGATGGGCCCGAGCACAGATGATGTTGGATCTCCGTCGTTCTCGGAGTGGTCTGTCTCCGAGACAGTCTCAAAGACTGGTGGCGTGGACATCTCTTGGGGCACTTGAGTGGGAACAGGGAAATCTCGTAATGAGAGATGAGAGCACTGGCAGCGGCGGCACTTTGCAGACGCTGCTATCTCCATCTGAATTATCAAACGGGCTCCTGCTGAATTTACCCACTCATCTATTGAATGCGACGGAATCAGAGAAATGTGTTCGACTCAGAGACAGACCCGAATATGGAGTGCTTGTGTCTTTCAGCGGCGGATGCAGCTGTAGAGCTCTTCGGCGAGTGTGCAGCGCCAGAAGACGCAGAGTTCATCGCTGCTGATGGTGGGGACTGCTTCTCTATAGCCGTCGATAAGGCTGGTATGGTCTTTGGCTGGGGAAGTAGCTTCTACGGCGAGTTCACTGAGCAACCTGACGGTACGAACGGCGCCCGTGTGAGCAGTTCCTCTTCAAATACCACTACGACAGCAGCAACAGCACCGCCGTCTACTGTGTATGTGCGAACGCTCGTACCACCAACGCGGCTTATCGTCCCAGAGAAGTGCACGAGAGTTTCCTGTGGGACGAACCACGTGCTCGCTGTTTCTCAACAAGGTACGCTTCATTCAGTCTCGCCACGCCTAGCTAGCTGTTGTGATGTCATGCTGCTCAACGCGTTGCTTCTATGACTTCCGTGCATGTATTTACAGGGAACCTATATGCATGGGGCTGGAATCGTCAATACCAAGTGTCTCCTCGTGCACTTGAAGTTGTAGCGAAGCCTTCACTGGTCGAGTTCCCAGAGCCCGTGAGGGTGATTGCGGTTGCTGGTGGTGGGATGCACTCGCTAGTTCTCGATGCGGAAGGGCGGGTCTGGAGCTGGGGCGACAACACACACGGTCAGCTGGGTATCGGCTCGAAGGCAGAAACCCACCGCTCTCCAGCAACTTTATTGGACTGGCCTCCTCATAGAAAAGTCTCGTCGATCGCTGCAGGCTGGGCTCACAGTGCGTTTCTGACGACGACGGGTGAGCTGTTCACTTATGGTTGGGGTCTCTATCACCAACTCGGCCACGGATCGACGCAGAACCAGCTTGAGCCTCGTTCCGTGGATGCGCTGAGCGGCTTGGACGCGACTTGCGGCGGTCCGATCATCCAAGTGGCATGTGGAAACTGGCACACAGCAGGTTCGTGCTCTCTCTCTGTATGTTGCCCATAGCAATGGCGCCTTATCCTTTTCACACGCTGCTGTATAACAAACAGTACGCACCATCGCAGGAGACGTCTACACGTGGGGCTGGGGACGGGACGGACAACTGGTATACCATTTTCCATTGTTTTGGGGTCGCACATCACATCGAAGGGCTCACTTGCGTTGTGTTCATTTGCTTCTTTTCAAGGGCCATGACACTGCAATGACATCGCAGCCACTGCCTCGCGTCGTCGCTGCCGATGGGTACTTTGACTCGGACGATCCAGGCCACCAAGCGATCGACTTGGCCTGTGGATCGCGTCACACGCTCGTGCTGTGCGCAAATGGGGGCTTGCACTGGTGGACGAGAGCCCAGCAGCGTCCTCCAAGTCGAGACGCGTGGGGAACGCTCACAGCCAGCCAAACCTGCAAGCGCGTGGCAATGGGACACACGCATGCGCTGCTTCTGGTTGAACACACCAGTCAATCGAGCACTCAATAAGTAATCCCCATAAACAATCACATCAATGCACGTGCATACCGTATAATTAATTACTGGGAGGTGGGCGCTGGATGGAAGGAGAGTGGAAAAAGGTCTAACAACGACAGACTTGATGCGGCTCATGATCGACAAAAAAACAGCAGACGTCAGCGACGAAGAGCATTCGACTCGAGTCTTCGTTCTGGGTGTTGCGGGCGGGCAGACAGACTCCTTTTTTATCCCAAGCTTACATCACGGAGCAGCCATTGGTGCAGGCACCGCAGGCCGAGCCTTCGACGTCCTTCTCTGTGGATGGGCGGCTGCTCTTGTCCTTGTTCGCGACGACGCTCGCCTTCTCGTAGCCAGCGCCGACGAGGTTCTCCGCAGCGAGCTTGGCCTCCGCGAGCTTGTCCTCGACGGTGGACTCGGCCTTCTTGACCACGACAACGGCAGCAGCAGACTCTTCCTTGATCTTGCCAGCGGCAACGCTCGCGGCGGCTTCGATCTTCTCGACGGCAGAGCCAGCGAACGACTCTGCCTTCTTCGTGCCCTCCTTGAGGTCCTCGGCGACCTTAGCGGCCTCCTCCTTCACGGGCGTGAAGTTCCACGCCTCCTTCTTCGGCTCGTCGACGACCACAGGCGCGGCGACTGGTAGCACGATGTCCTTCACTGGCTCAGCGACGAATACTGGCGTCTCGACTGGCGCGGCGTTCCATGGGGATGGGGCCGCAGCCGTGGCATCCTTGACCGCGTCCGAGGTCGTGTCCTTGACCTTCTCAAAGAAGCCGGGCGCGTCCTTCTTGGCGTCCGAAGCGGCGTCCTTGACGTCGTCGACGACGTCCGCAGCCTTGTGCTTGGCCTTCTCGACGAAGCCCGGGGTGGCGGCCACGACGTCCGACGTGGTCTCCTTCACCTTCTTGCCCGCAGTCGTCACGTTCTCCTTGAGCGTCTCCGTGAACGTCTTGTCGTGCACGGGGGCTGCGTTCCACGGGTTGTGGGCAGCGGCCGCGGGCACCGGCTCGGCGACAGGTTCCACGTTGAACGCTGAGACCACAGGCGCGACCGCCTTGGCGGCGGTTTGCGTCGCAGCCGTGAAGCCCGAGGTCGCAGCCGCGACCACGGGGGTCGTGTTCCACGGGTCGTGCGCGGCGGGGGCGGCCGCGGGCGTGACGTTCCATGGGGACGAGGCCGCCGCGGCCGCCGCGCTGGGCGAGTTGGAGTCCGTGGAGTCCGAGTCGCCGTCGAGCGTGATCTTGACCGACTTGTGCTTCTTGAGCAGCTTGGTCACGCGCTTCTCGCTCAGCGTCCACTCGGGGTTCTGCTCCTTGAGCACGACGGAGACGCGCTTGACGCCGAAGTCCGGGTTGGTCGCCAGTACCTTGTTGATCTCCGCGAGCACCTCGTGCTCCTCGGGCTGCGTCTTGGTCGACATTGTAATAGGCGTGTGGGGGATGAAGAAGCGGTGAAGAGGTCTGCGGGGCGGAAGGCGTCTTGCGGAATGAATGATAGGGACCACACAGGACGCACGCAGTACGCAACCAGGTGGATGCACAGATGGCCGTGGCAGCTGCCAAAAGCAAGAACAAAAAAAATCAGGAGCGGTCCCGTGCGATTGAAAACTAGTTTACGTGAAACCTGTTTAGATAGTGTAATATATCACAGAGCTCTTTAGTTAAAAAAACAAAAAGCCTGTATATTACTGCTTAAACATAGATATGCATTTAATGAGGTGAAAGTCTCGAACAAGAATTTTGTGTCCGGACAAAAAAATGAGATGATGAGCGAAAATCCATATTTTTTCCCACAAGTCACAGATTCTGCAACAACAACAGACTCAAGCAAGCAGCCAAAATACTGTTTGCAAATGGCCGCGAGAAGAATTCAATGCGCATGTAAATTCATGGCAGCTGTTGATTCGTGTCACAACAACCCTACTATTAACTGCACGCAGCTACAGTACTGAGTTGACCGATAGAAACCAGTGTGCTGTCCAGTGCTGGACTGCACTGGACCCCACACTGGTTTCTAGTTTAGTTTTGGCTTTTTGGCAGCTTTTTTGTTTTTTTGATTGCTTTCTGAAGCCAAGAAAAAGCAGCCAAAACAGAAAACAGAGGAAAAAAGTGCGGTTTTGTACGCAGATGCGTACACTTTTTCTTTGCCCATCACTATCATATTTTCAGCCAATCAGCGCGTGTTAATTTTGAATTTCGGAGCCTGGTTCCGAAAGTCGGAAAGCGAGTAGATGCTGTACCATAATGAGTAAACCGGGTTTACACAGTGAGTTGGTATACCAATACCGACTCACTGTGTCAGTGAGAAAAGTTGCGTGTGTGGCTTGAGTAGGAGCGACGGCAAAATATGCCTGCCATTGGTTTTGGTTGAGTGAAGATCAGCGACCAACGAGGGTGAGCAAGCCAAGGTAGGCGACGCGTTATTCTCGCAGCCCAAACCTGTTTGTTAACCGGATATACACAAATGTGCCAAAAGCTGTATACAATATCTAGATCCAGTCGGGCAGAGCATCCAGTGACATTCATAAAATATCGAAGATACCACATGAGATGATCAAGAAGGTGTCAAAAGTACTGGTGACGTGTGCTTACCACGAGTTCATTGGCTAGTGACACCAACCACGAGCAGCAGCAGCAGAGCGGCGTTCAGGACAGGATGCTGGCGTTGAGGTTGAAGAGATCCGTCCACGTGAGCGTATCCGGGTACACGAGCTGCGCGGTCTGCTTGAGCTTACTGCCGTCCACTTTGTACGCGTACACGTTCTGCAGTCGCATGCGCGTGAGCATCATGAGAAAGATCACCAAAATGTCTTCGTTCGCGACCAGGAACTGTCCGTTCGCGATCGCAAAGCCGTTGCAGTAGATCCCATCGGCTGAGGCGAACTTGAGGCCCTTGACGAACACAAAGTTGTCGTAGTCGCTCATGACGCCAAATTTGTGCTGCAGCTCGGCGCCCGTCGCGATCTCAAACAGCGTGAGCGTCGACTTTGGTGTCAGCTCAGCCAGGGCTCGTGTGAACGACCCACTCTTCGTCGACATGGGCTTGAGTACTTGCGGGTGCCAGTGCAGATACATCTTCCGGACCACCACGTACACCACCGCAACGAGAAGCAGGACAGCGAGGACAGCCCCAGCTGACGAGAGCATGAATATTAGCTGGGAACTTGGCAGTCTCCTCGCGGTCCATAGTCGGAAGGGCACCTCGGCCAGGCTCGAGTTGATCGGCGCGCTCCCAGCATCGTGGAGTTCAGTGCTGTACTTGACCAGAAAGGCTTTGAGGGTAGCAGGGAATGCCTTGACAATGGATACGCGGAGCGCAAAGCCATCTCGAACGCAAGGACCGTGAACGCCGGATCGATGCGCGTCTTGGTTGCGGAGCCGAGAAAGTCGACGGCGCACAGGTAGAGCGTGAGCAGGTCGGCGTGGCCGATTGCTGGGTTCACGTACAGTGGCGGGGAGATCTCTGCGATCTCGAACGTGCCGGCATAGCAGAGCTCCAGTAGGGTCCAGTACTCGTTGAAGTGGCACGAGATGAGCACGATCGCGCCGCGGAACGCCAGCGTTTGGGAGACCGAGGCAAACGCGTCACCAATCCAGATCTTGCCCAACTGGTAGTTCCGGTACATGATGAGGAACAGCACGAGCTGGTCGAAGAGCGCACTTAGTGCGAAGATGGTGTGGATGAAGTGGACCCATGCCCACGAGTCGCGCGCCATGGTGCGTCCCTGCCACTTCCAAACGCTGAGTACGGAGCGCGGGTCGGTGTCCAGCGGCCAGTTCATGTGCTTGATGTTGGACTGCGCCGTCGGTGCATCGATGTAGAACCCTCGGAGCATGGAGGTGAGCAGAACCTTGCTCTGCTCATCACGAACGTCTCTTGGGATGCTCTCGAGAATACACTGTCCACTTGGGGTCTCGCCCAAGAACTTGTACATGTCGTAGCCTGGTTCGAGCTCATACGGGCGCCCCAGTGCGGCGGCAAAGTGGTGTTGGACTGGACTTGAGCTGCCCATGTCGCTGATCAACGAGAACGTGGCGACTATGGCTGATCCTTCCTGGTGCTGTATTGGCACGACGTAGTTCTGCACCGCAACTGATAACGTCAAGATGGTCACGTCGTCGTCGGGGTCGCTCTGGCGCCGCAGCAGGTAGAAGATGCGCGCGTGGGTCTTGTCGCCTGTCGGCACTGGGGGAAACGAGCAGTCGATGATTGGAACGATGAGCTCGAGCTCTGACAGGAACGTGAGGCTGTACGCGCCCCGGGCCACCATTGTCTGGAACTCCGGGCGCAGGTAGTCATTTCCGTATATCATCGCGTCGAAATGTGGGCTGAAAGAACAATTCGTGAACGACGTGCTTGTGAGCGTCTCGAGGTACAGCGTGTCAGCCCGCAGCGCTGTTGTGTCACCGAGGACGTCTCGAACAAGTCGACTCTCTCGGATCCGAGAGCGCCCGGCGTACTCTGTGATCAGACTGGCTCGGCTGGTGGAGTACGTCGTGAGCGGACTCTGTGCGCCGCGGAGGATGTCGTTCGCCTCGATCGTCGCCTGGAACGAGACCGCGATGTACACGACGAGCGCGGCGATGACCAGGAGACGGCGCCCGAGCAGCAAGAGCTGGCTCCTCGTGGCGCGAGGCGGCATCCTTGCTATTGGCTTTTAACTGTAGGCGTGCGAGGGTCCACTGAGGTGACACACACACACTGTCAAATCACAGTCGACGTGTTGTGTGTCGAAACCCAAAGTGATGTCTTCATTAGGATTAAAGCAATAGAAGCGCCTCCATGTCTTCATCTACACCTTTTTCAGTTCCGTCCCAGAACTCGCAAGTTCAATTGCAGAAACATTGGATTCAATAACAGAACTCCCAAGTTTCGTTTAAAAACCTTTGAGAACATACATGTTTTGTAATAATAATATACAGGTATCAATGTAGAGAGGAATCGAATTTAAGAGAATACACAAGCGCGCGCCAAAAGTTTCGCGCCAGACATCGCCAAAACATAGCGCGGACGCATGGCGCGCGCCGCGCGCAGCGCAACCTCATCATTTCCAAACATGCCGCATCGGCTCGAAGACAAGCAGTGAGTCTCAGACGTTGCACACAGTGGCGGGAACTGGTCTAACGTCGCGATCATCCTGTCGATGCCGTACAAGATCGCATGGCAATGGATCGATATCGCAGAGCGTGAGGACTGCTGGACCGCGCAAACATCGGTGAGAGGAGGAAAGCGCTACGAGAAGGTCTCCGCCAACATGATCGCGTACATAATCGACCGCATCGAAGAGAATCGTCACCTCACCCTCAACGAAATGGCAAACGCTCTCCTTACCCGGTTTGGCGTCCTGATGTGTGAACAAACCATCAAGAAGCTAGACGCATGCTCATACACTCTGAAGAAGATACACCAGGAAAGTGAAGACATGAACAAAGCCGTGAACAAGGAGAAGCGAAGCGACAACGTGCAGAAGCTGCTTCAGTACATCAGCCAAGGTAAAAAGATTTTCTATGTTGATGATACTAATTTTAACATTTGGTGCTCGAGAACGCGAGGTAGAAGCAAGAGCGGAACGCGAGCGAAGAAGGTTTCGACTGCAAGCAAAGGTGCCAACATGCACGTGATCGCGTACATCTCGCACGCGGGCCTCGAGTACTCCGAGCAGCGCTTTGGCAGCTACGACGCGGAGGAGTGCAAGTCGTTTCTGCGCCGCCTTTTGACGCAAATCAATGAGGACATGACGCTCGACGACGTGGTGGTCGTTCTCGACAATGCGCCTGCGCACAGCCAAACCAAGCACGTCTTTGGAGAGCTCGAGTTCGTTGGGGCCTATCTTCTTCGCCTTGGACCGTATTCGCCAATGCTCAATCTGATCGAGAACTGCTTCTCTGCGTTTAAGGCAGAGATGAAGAAGTTTTTGGCGCTGAACAGACAAGCAATTCTGCGCCGACCAGCCAACATGACGATTAAGGACCACCGCTAAAGCTTTCTCGTGAGCGCAGCCAACTTGTTCCTCGAGTTGGTCGTGGATGCGCGTCTCTGCTCCAGCTGCACACTGCACATTTCGACCTTCCACACGGCCGCCTTAATGATGCTCGACATGCCAGTAGGAAAGTAATCATGCCAATAACATTCGCTCTCAATTTCGCAATTTATGGATTTGGTGCATTTATTAGATATAAACAGATATTTCTTTTCCGAGTATCATTTTGGTCAGTGTCTGTAGCGGAACTTGGGAGTTCTGTTATTGAATCCAATGTTTCTGCAATTAAACTTGCGAGTTCTGGGACGGAACTGAAAAAGGTGCAGCTTGATGAGAGAGTAACAACTCAACCAACCATCTCACATTCAAGTCTGAATATGGGCGACGAATCAAGAGGGGCTGATCAGCAGTTCAGTGAGCTTTCATCTGAAACGGGAGCGGTACAATTGTGGTATTAATCGAGGACGCAACCATGGCTGGAGATAAACAATTTCACGACTCAATAGTGATGTAAGATACCTCAGAGCCTTCGGGTGGTAGCTGGACGTTGAAATTGGCGGATGCTGACTGGTAAATGAGCAAAACTCGCAAAGGAGCCTCTCAATCCAAAGAAACCTCGCATCTAGCCATCTTGTCCATGCTTGATATGACCCTGTCGTCGGCGGTAGTGTCCTTTTCGTTCCGGAGAATGAAGTTTCTTTGTCCACCACCGCCTTCTCGGATAGGTGCTGACCTCGTTGGTATTATTGGGAATCACAGGTTTGCGAACCGCGATGACATTGACTTTTCGAATGCGAATGAGCTGCCGGCGCAGCAGAAGCTGGAACTCGTGGAAGATTTCACGGCGACCATCGACTACC
>JAASFY010001207.1:0-11190 GCA_023334035.1 Globisporangium okanoganense
GACAAGCGATTTAGAGCGAGTGTCCGATTTCTATAAGAAAGCAGAATGTTTGTCGTATTTTATTAGTGCACATTCCGAATGCCCTATTTTGTTCATTATATTTGCTTTTTGTCCGATTTGGTTCATTATCCCGTCTTTTGGTGAAATGTCTAATCTTGCAAACAATGATCGGGTTTCACTGTATTTATCATTTTAGAACCTGGTAATTTTATACTCCGATCACCGATGTTGTGCTGATGATAATGCGACCTACGCTAGTTGGACGTCAACATTGCGCTCACTGTTTTAATGACTTCAAAAAGCGACATAGCACAGCGAGAGATGAGAGCGCGCCATCAGCACACACACATCCGACTCCTCCACCACTCATTTCGCTCGCTGTGTCTTTCCTGTTAGCAGGGGGTCCGCTCGCTGGCTGGCTGCCGATCTGCTTTCTTCATTCATCCATTCCACAATTCGCGATGCAGCAGCCAAGCGCAATGGTCGAGCGGCTCTCCGCGTCGCCAGCACCAGACAAATACAATGAAGTCAAGACGCCCGATGTGCTCGAGGGCGGCGCACTGCGCCCCGGCGGCGTCCCGGACATGTACAGTAGGAAGAACATCGGCATGCTTGCGCAGTACGGGGGCATCGGCCTCGTCTACGGCTCGCTCTACGGTGTCCTGTACCCGCTGCTCAACAACTACCTGCACATGACGGGCACCGAGTACGCGTCCGCCAGCGCGCTGCTCTTGCTGCCGTGGTCCTGGAAGATGTTCTTCGGCATCCTCTCGGACTGCTACCCGATCTTCGGCTTCCGCCGCCGGCCGTACATCATCATCGGCTGGGTCGTCACCTTCGTCGCGTGCTTCCTCATGGCCGTCATCCCGCTCGGCGACCCAAAGTACGCCGACCCAGCGCTGGCTTCCATCCTCGAGTCCAACATGACCGACCAGCAGCTTGCGATGATCAACTACGACGCGCCCAGCTCAGGTGTCAAGTACATCCTGCTGCTCGTGCTCGCGAACCTGGGCTGCGTCGTGGTATCGACCGTCTCTGACGGACTCCTCGTGGAACTAGGGCAGCGTGAGCCGGAAAACATCCGCGGCAGCCTTCAGACCATGACGTACGTCTCGCAGGGCATCTTCCAGTGCGTCTCGACCGCGATGATCGGCTTTGGGCTCAACAGCGCGGACTACGGCGGCGGCTTTGAGCACTCCCTGGGCTTCAACGCCGTCATGGGCGTCTCCGCGTTCTTCGCGCTCGCGATCATCCCGATCTCGTGGTTCTGCATCACGGAAGAGAAGCACGAGCGCCAGTCGGTCCGCAAGTTCATCGACGTGCTCTACGAGCTCGTGCAGGAGCGCGTGATCTACCAAATCCTCGCCTTCCGCTTCTTCCGCAACCTCTTTTCGTACTTCAGCGTCACGGCCCAGTTCCCGATCCAGAGTCTCTGGGCCCACGTCACGCCCCTGAACGAGAAGACATCGTCCGTGCTGGGGCTGATCGTGTCCTCGGCCACCATGTACGCCACCAAGAAGTACGGCCTCGGCTGGAGCTGGCACACGATGATCATCATTACGCAGATCGCGGTCATTATCGTCGACAGCATCCCGACGTTCTTCACGATCTGGGACGTCTACCGCGCGCAGTGGTTCTGGCTCGGTGGTCCGCTGCTTGAGAACCTGCCGAGCAGCGTCGGATTTATCATCTCGACCTTCGCTATCATGGAGATCATCGAAGTGGGCAACGAAGCCTCGGTCTACGGCCTTATCACGACGGTCTCGACCCTGGCGTCGCCTTTCTCGACCGTGCTCTCAAAGAACGTGTGCGCGAACTTTGACATTGACTACGAGTTCCTCCAGGTCGACGACACGTATGTGCGCAACCAGGTGTCGTATGCGTACATCATTGCGTACGCATTCAAGCTCTTCTCGCTCGTGTTCGTGGTGCTGCTGCCGCGCCAGAAGGCCGAGACCCAGGAGCTCAAGCGCACGGGCGGCAAGAGCAAGCTCTTGGGCAACCTCACGATCATCTACCTGGTCTTTACGTTCTTCTGGACGCTCATGACGAACCTCATGTCCTTCTCGAGTTCGACGTCGTGCCTCGTGATCGCTGGCGGCAGTGGCTGCTAGAGACCAAGAACGACAAGTAAGTACACACCTAGAGCTCATTGCCTGAGACGGAATCATGAAAGCTCAGGTACTCAAGACACACATAGATGCTCTCACAAAAACACGTGTATATATGCTGACCTTACACCGAAAACTTGAGTTCCCATCTTCAAGAACCTGGCTATTCGGCGGGAGTCTCACCAAATCAGCTTACTAACCTCAGTTCTGTCGCCCCTGCCTTCCGACTCGCAGGTTCTCCTCGCGGGCTTTTCGCTCCGCCACGACGCGTCGCAGCGCTAGCACCCGCTGCCACTCGAGCTCGGCATTGCGCTTGCGCTGCATCAGCTGCTGTCGGATCGCCTCGGGGTTGCTCTGGTCCGATTGCCACATGGTGCCTCTGTTCCGCTGGTACGTACTGGCAGCGTCACTCTCGATATCTGAAGCAAGCAGCAGCATCAGAACGCTCAAAAGCACCAGGAGCACGCAGCGAGCGGGCTGGAGCAACTTGGGCATCCTGTCGCTTGTGTGTTGGCTGTGTTGGATGATTTTCAAATCGATTGTGAGTGCTCTGAACGAGATCAACCATCACTTTTTACCGCTCAGTTGCCATTGGGCCTGGAGACTCGTTCGTGCAGCTGAGGGCTTGCAAGCCACGTCGAGCTTTCGCTGTCGAAGATGAACGAACCAGCCGTTCGGTGTCTTGAGAGGCTCGGTTATTATTGGCAGGTCGGGATAACTCCATTTTATCAGCTGGTCACACCTGAACGCATCTGCATCCTTGAAGTTGCGCTCTCTGTCCGCGCGAAGACAGCGAGAACGTGCCTCTGGGTCTTGGCGAGGACGCGAGTGAATTTCGCGTAGTTCTGAACAAAAATACCCTTGCGGATCACTCTTCCGTGTTTCTTCGCTTTCGGTGTTCTTGAGGCCGTCCGTGGCCACCGAGGACCGTTTGTGACACTGAAGTGATCACCAAAGGTGTCAGTGATCGATCACGCAGCCTCGAGGCTGAATTTAGCGCGACTCGAAGAAAAACGCTTCTGCCTCGGTCCTGATCGCGTCTCACACAAGAATCACCACAGGAATAGCGGGAATCTGGGAAACCTGAACTGTGAACGTCAAGCTTGTTCGCAAGTGGCTCTGGGTGAGTGATGAAAGCTTGGAACCCCCAGTATCGCTTGTTTATCTTACCTGCTCGAAACGGGGTCGGGGCTCGAAAGTCGAATCCCCTGTAGCTTCGACGCCATTGAATTTGCGTCTTACTCTTGAGAACGCGAATCTGAATGAGCCAACTCGAACGAGCTTTATCGTTATTGTCAAGCCGCTGAACTCGTTCTCTCTGGCTTGCCTTCGTGAGAGTGAGCGACGATGTTAGTCTCGCGCCGGGACAGGTACAGGCTAGGAGTTTATCGAGTACATGAGCGCATTCGTCGTTGGCGCTTGCGCAGGTTCAGTAAGAATGCTGATTGTCAGCAACATCGACTTTGTGATTTTTCAGTTCAACTCATGACATCAAAGTCAAATAAATTATACAGAGGCGCGGTGCCTCAAAGAAATCTGCGGATAGCAAGTAGGAAACGCAAACATACCGATCACAGAAGGTCTTGAGCGCGTGGGTGGGGAGTGTTTGAAATGCTGCAGTCGTCGTTCTCGCCGGCCACTTGGTCTCGAAGCCGAATGTCTTGCCAGCTCACACTGCGTCTCTTGGCATCAGCGCGGATGCCGCCATTGGATGAACGAAGCTTGTGGCGGCTGCTCGAGCTCGACTGCGTCCATTTCTGGACGCGGTACGTGGATGTCGACATGGACGACTGCCACATGTGGTACAGTCCCATGATCACCACGAACGACAGCACGTTCAGGAGGATACCAAACGCCAATTCCGATGATGACACGTAGGTCCACGACGACGCCAACGAGTCCCAGAAGAAATCCAGAATGGACGACGGCGGCACTGGTGAGAAACCCGAATCCACTGATGCCGGAAGTGAGTGCAGAACTCGGCCTGGGCGTCGAATGTGGCTGGACTCGGACGAGCCGCCTTCATAGTCCGAGAAAATGGTGACTCCGAACACCGACGCACACAAGCTGAGGCTCGCAGCCGAGAACGGGACCGCGCGGGACGTCTTGGCTTTCTTCTGAGACACAATGTCCATGTCTTCACCGTTCTCCATCGCCGACAGCGAGCTCGGGTGAATGTCGACAAAAGTCGAGCTGGCTCCGATTTGCTGCTGCTGTGGAAGAATAAAGTCGCCGGACGACCCCACTGGCTTGGTCACGAGCGAGCGCAGGAACGAGTTCTGGTCGTGAAGGGATTTGTTCTCTGCGCGGAGTGCCGCGATCGTGTTCTCCAGCTCGTGCTGCTTCTTGGTCAGACCATCCACTTCGTCCGACAGCTCTGACATCTGCGCTTTCCTCCGCAGACGGCTCTTGTTGGCGCTCTCTCTGTTCTTCATCTGTCGAATCTCGCGCTTGGATTTCTTCGAGTGCGTCGCATCGCTCGAAGCAGAGGATGACGCCGTGACTGGCGAGGCATTTGGGAGCACTTCCGGCTGGAACGGGCGTTTTTGGTTCATGTTCAGCAGCACGGTCTGGGTCGGGAAGTATGCCACGGGAAGCGCGTACGGGAGCGACGAGTTCGCAAACGCGTTCATCGGGTTCGCCATCAGCGGAGCCTTGGGTGGGGGAGACGCAGCAGCACTGGTATTAATATTGCTGGGGCTCGCCGGTGTGTAGCTGCTACTGTTGCTTACCATACTCCGCTGTGGCGACGGCGCCACCCGTACAGGGGACGATGTCGGCGACGCGTCGTAGCTCGGCGGCGGCGACGACATCTCGCTGCCGCTCATATCGTCCGTGGTCGTTGGGCTCGACGAGCCGTCAAAACTCCTGCTCGCCCCGCGCTGTTGCATCATCATCATCGCGTTCATTGCTGCTGGCTGGTGGTCGAACGGCGAGGGCTCATCGAGGTCAAAGCCGAGCAGTAGCGAGTCGACGTGATCGAGTCCGTCCATCATCACCATCGCGCCGCTGTTGCTGTTCATGCCGCCGCCGCTGTTGCTGTTGTGCGCGAAGGACGAGTCGTCCTTGAAGGCGAGCAGCTCGTCCATGAGGAAGAGGTCGTCGTCGCTCGTGCGCGCAAACGGGGGGAACTCCATCGCGAATGCTGCGCTGGCGTGGCGGTCGGTCGCTTGCTTACTGGTGATGATGCTAATTAGCAAATGAGCAAAACTTTCAAAAACAGAAAACAAAAAATCAAGCGGTATACAAAAACGAAGTGAAACCCACGCGACCATCACTCGCGTTTAGAAAGTTACTGGATGTTTTCAACTGTCTTCTTTTTCCTTTTTTTTGAGCTGGCAAGTTTTGATTGGCTAGAAAAAGAAATTGTTTTTGAGTTGGCAATGTATGATTAGCTAATATTTGGATTGTTTTGAGTTGGCAAGTGTTGATTGGCTACTAATTGGAGTAGCGGGAAATGAGATTATGTACAGAAGTAGACACTGTGTGGAGCACAACACGTCTAACTAACTGTAAATCATCTCGACGATGGCTACACTGATCCGGTGCTTGGCGTATTGGTACTGGTGGAGACTGAAGCAGCAATGACAGTGGCTGTAGGTGCAGCGGGGGTCAGGCCATCGCCGGCCAGTTGGCCGCAGTCCGCGACGACGATCGGGTGCAGCGGCAGCCCCGAGGCCGAACCGACGGCCTCGCAGGCGCCGAGATGCGGCAGATCATCGGCGAGCACTTGGCCAAAGACCACGTGCTTGCCGTCGCACCAGCTCGCCTGTGTGGTTAACAATACAAGCACATAGTCAGCGACCTATACTGGAATCAATGTACCTAAACCGAATCGATGCAATGTCACGAACGGGGCCAAAACAGATGAAGAACTGGGACTTGTTGCTGTTGTTCTGGTGCGCCATGGACACCGACCCGAGCTGGTGCTAAGAGCAATGATGAGCTGCCAATAAACAGGGATATATGCACAAGGCACACATATTTAAGCGTACCTTGAACATAAAGCTCTACAGAAGCATACATACACACACAGGAGGATAATATATATAGATTTACAAGCGTGGATTCCAAGAGCAGGCGCATTCCCAGAGCCTACCAACCTCGTCTTCAAAGACCCGACCAAACGCAGACACGCCGCCAGCACCGTTGCCTGGCACATCACAATATAGTGAACTGTGGGTATGATTTGTCACACACACATATTAGCAATAGCAATGGTTATGTTGCATCCTACCGTGCGTGAAGTCCCCTCCCTGCATCATGAAGCCCGGGATCACGCGGTGAAACCTCGTGTTCTTGTACCAGAGCGCGCGCTGCTTGGCATTGCCCTTGCGCTCTCCTAGCTCCCCAGTCAAAGGTGCATATCCAACAAAGGATTCAAACACTTCAGCATTATATCAACAGTTCCAGAATCAATTAGATGTGAGCAGCTCCACCTGTGCAGAGGTACCGAAAGTTGCTGCTCGTGTACGGCAGCTCGTCGTCAAAGAGCTACAATAATACAAAATAGACAACTTCCGCGTTATTAGAATACGATAGCCAATAGCACTTGAACTGCATTCCCAGCTACTGTACCTCAATGTGCAGCCGCCGCGGGGGCTTGTCGGCGATGCTCAAGTCCAGGTACACGAGCGACGGGCTGTCCACAACCCCGATCTTGAACTCGTCCAGGTGCTTCACGCGAGCGCTCACTGCCATATCCAGCAGCTGCTGGTGATACCTTCAATCAGCGCCACACAAACAAATAGACACGTATCTTTTTTGCGATCTTGAAGAGGCGTGAAAGATAAAGAGTGAGGATATAAATAGATACTTGCGATCCACACGTCGTTATTTATAGCCTACGTCACGCCATGCGCCATTGATGTGCTGGGCTGAGCTGTTCAGTCCGCCTTCAGCCCCAATAGACCAGAAGAGAGAGAGGCTCAGAAGTTCGTGGCGCAGGATGTCTGGACCCTCAGCCGCAGCGACGGACGTGCTCTCGGCGAACGCGCGCAAGCTGCAGGACGAAGAGATCGAGGTGCGCTTGTCTATTTGTCGTTGTGGCTCTGTTGTTAGTATCTGAGGTCGCTAAGTCAACGCTATGACTCTTCGAGTAGCGCTTGGTGAAATGCCGGCTCCGATCCGAGATCGAGGCGCGCAAGGCCGTTGAGAGCACGATGAAGCGCGCCGTGAAGGAGGCGCGCGAGCTCAAGGGCGAGCTTGTGCTGCTGCGTCAGGAGAGGGAGGAGCTGCGAGCTGAGCTCCAGGCCCGCAAGCACGCAGTCTCAGCTCCAGGCTCCGACCCGAAGAAGGCCGGTAGCCACAACAACAGTGGCGACGCCGCGACTGCAGCTGCCAGCAAGGCAGCCGAGAAGAAACTCCAGCAGCAGCTCCAGAAGCTCACGGCTGATAACACTGAGCTCCGGGACAAGCACGAGCGTCTAGAGGACGACACCAGCGCACTCTTACAAGAGAAAGATGCGCTCCTGGCACAGAGCGACGAGGAGCTCAAGAAGAAAACCCGGGACACCTTGGCGATCGAAGACGAGCTCAAGAAGCTGCGCGTTGTCTCAGAGGAGACGAAGCGCAAGTACCAGAAGATGGTCAAGGAGAAGAAGGAGGACTTGGCCAAGTCGCTCCAGGAGAACGAGCAACTCGCGCGCTGCAAGGAGACGCTCGAGCGCCAGCTGGAGCTACTCCCACAGCTCAAGAAGCAGCTCCAGTACGCCAAAGACAAGAGCTCGGGCGTCGCAGACGACTGGCACAAGAAGCTCGAGCTCCGCGACCAGGCGTTCCTGCGCCAGGATGACGAGAACAAGAAGCAGGTCGTCGAATTGCAAGCTGCGATTTCCAGTCTGCAAGACGAAAACGAGCAGCTCCGTGGACAGCTCGACACGCTCACGAGCCAAGTGTACGAGAACGAGCAACGCTTTGACGCCAAGCAGCGCAAGCATGTCGAGAAATTCGAGAACTTGGTCACGACCACCAAGGCGCTCCAGGAGAAGCTCGTACGCGCGCTTGACGAGCTCAGCGAGGCTCAGCAGACAGCGCAGATCGCCCAGGAGACGCTTGTGCAAGAGTCCAAGCTGCGCCAGATGGCTGACGACGCGGCCGATGCCGTTGAGGCCCGTGCGCTCAAGATCGAGACGCAGCTCGAGCAGTCCACGCTACAGCTTGAGAAGCTCGAGAATGCGCTCAAGACACGTGGGATCACGTTTGATTTCCTGCTCAAGCCGACCTCTGGTAGCAGCAGTAACAACAACAGCAACGGCAGCAAGGAACGCGAGCCACCGCACATGGAGAAGAAGAAGCGCGAGGCCACACCCGAGACACCAGCAGCTCTTGTCAGGCGCGAGTCAAAATCGACCACCAGCAGTAGCTCGACGACTGTGAAGCGCACAGTGAGCTCTGCTGCATCCAGAGAACCAGCGACGAGAGCGAAGGCGACAGCTGCTCAGCCAATATCAGCAGCAGCAGCGCTCACCAAGTCCAAGCAGCCGCAGACGACACTAGGTAACAGTTCTGCGAGCACCAAGCAGCCTGGGAAGATCTCTGGAACTGCTACTGTTGCCAAGCGAACCCCATTGAGCCACCGAAGCTCTGCAGTCACCAGCAACAACAATGACGCGGACCGCGACGGCACTCCCGAACGTACGAGACGCGGCTGAAAAACCTGCACCCAAGTACGCAGTCAGAGAGGGATGAAGGTCGCTCCGCTTCTCTATTTAACTGCCCTCGTCACCACCACCACGATTTCCACCTATTCCAATACAAACCACTCACCGCAATGACGTCTTGGTCGCTTCGTTCTCCCGTCTCTTCGCGTCGGCCTTGCTCTTGGCCTTCGCAGCCTTTTCAGCCACGATCCTGGCACGCTGCTCAAGCTTCTCGGCCTCTTCGCGCTCCTTGCGCTCGAGGATCGCCAGTGGCACGGCGATGGGCGGCGCCGTTGACTCGCGCGCGTCGTACTTGGCTCGGAATTTCGCTGCAAACTCGTCAAAGCGTCCGCACTTGATCTCGCGCCGGATGACGCGGAAGAAGCGGTAGTACTGCTCGAGATTGTGCAGATAGAGCAGGATGTCGCCCAGGATCTCGCGCACGTTGAGCAAATGGTGCAAGTACGCGCGCGTGTAGTGCTTGCAGGCAAAGCAGTCGCAGCCGGCGAGTAGTGGCTTGGAATCTTTCTGAAAGCGCGGCTCGCGCAGGTGCAGCAGCGAGCCGGAGCGCTCACGCTCGAGCTCGCGCTCGTCCGAGCCGTCGACAGTGTCCTCTTCGAGCCAGAAGATCAAAGCCGAGCCGTCTTTCGTCAGCGTCGCTGGGTACGGCGACACGAACGCGTCGATGCCGCGCGAGACAGCGTCCAGGACGTGCAGCGGCTCGCCGATGCCGGACAGCAAGCGTGGGAGTGTGTCGACGAGCCCCGTTGCTGCGGTCACTTCGTCCACGACGACGTCAATGAGGTGATTGCGCGTCTCGTGGCTCTCGCACGAGTCCAGGCCGCTGATGAGCACGGCCTGCACGTCGCGTCTGCAGGTCTCGGCCGCGCTCAGTCTTCGCAGCCGCGCGTCGGCGCCGCCCAAGATAACCCCACAGATGTGCAGCGCATTCGCAGCTGCTGGTGCTGGCTTGGACTCCGTGCCGTCGTTATCTCGGTGTTTAATACAGGTGTCAAGCCAGTCGAGCGAGCTCTGGATCGCGGCGCGCTGCCGGTTGTTGCCGAACGAGCAGCGGATCTCGTCGGCGAGCGGCACGACGAGCTCGGGCTGCAGCAGCTGCGCCACGTGCATGTACTCGCTGGGCGCGACCACCTGGCGGCCCGAGCTCGTCTCGACCGCGAAGCCGGCCTTGGATGTCGGCGGGTTCGACTGGCTCACGTAGTCGCGCGCCGTGAGCACGAGCTGCGCGTGCTCGAGGTTGAGGAACGTGCGGAAAGACGACGACGTTGATGGTGCTGGCGTCTGCTGTTTGGTCTCGACGAACGCGGTCGCCGTCACACTGCAGTAGTAATAAGGACAAGAGCAGTGAGCTTCCACAGAACTAACTGTACCGTACGCTTCATAAGCTCATGTATATAATGAGCACTCACATGTCGGCAAAGTCGATGAAGTGCGCCTTCAGGTCACGCACTTTGGCGCAGTTGTCCGGCGTCAGGTGTGGCACGTGGCCCGCGACCGACGGCGGCAGGTAGCAGGGTGTGGCGACGTCGCGCAGCAGCGTACCAGTGCGCGCGATCGCGCGTCTCGTGGCAGAAACAGCGGGTGCGGGCATCTCGGAGCTCTTGGCGGCGGCGGCAGGTGCGGCGACGAGCGCGCTCCGCATCCGCGCAATTCCGAGAAATGCGAGTTGTCACGGAAACTGGGTGTGATATAGGTCTTTTACCCTATTTTAGTACCGCATCCAGATTGATCCTGGACGGAACCTACCTACTTAACTTCGCTCCAGACCACCATGTAACTTACGTATCCAGACAACAAGCTATTGTAGCGGCCATAAAAGCTCGGACGGAGATTTTCAACTTTTGATATGAAATCACCTCCTAAATACAATTCCAACTCAACCGGGCTGAAATTCGAGCACGTGAATGATGTGAGCGCGTAGATCATTGACATGTTCTTACTTTCTTGCAATGCACAAAGGTATCCGCGAAAACAGTATTTGACACCATCGATCGGAGCATGAAATTTATGTGATGATACAGTCTTTTAGATTTTTGCGAGACAGAAAGCCACGATAATAGTGAGACCTACACCATGGTGAAGCCACACGAAACATCTACATTTTGAACACCATCACCAGTGGTTTCCTTTCCGTCCACAAAATATTGAGTTGTTTTGCGTGCTTGATTTCTGTGAAAATGCTCTTCGACTGAGTACATAATCCGGGTAATGAACAAAACCGAGGCCAAGAAAATGTATTTTACGGAAAATATGTTTTCTGCACCCAAAACCATATGTGATACAGTGCTGCTAAAAACTATAGGCGCACCCATACTTTTGCAAACGTGCAGCCAAAAAATAATTTTCTGAAAACAAAGCTCGGCTCAAAGACTGTAGATATAAAGCCCAATCATCGCCAAAAAACACTTTTTCGATAA
>JAASFY010001208.1:0-11174 GCA_023334035.1 Globisporangium okanoganense
GATTGTGGCCATGTTGAGGATGCGGCCGGTCCCCAGCTGGCTCTTGGTCTGCGACGAGAGCTTGAGCGACTTGTTGTACACGAGCATCGTGAGCGCCGCGCGGACGCGAATTGCCTCGCGGATTACCAAGTGGTGGTGCTGTGCGCATGCGAAGTAAAGAAGTTGCACAAGTCAGCATAACAAACAAGCAAACAAGCAGCAAACAAACAAATAAACAAAGTGCATGCAGGCGAGCAAACAAGAACGCAAACAAGCAAGCAAATGTTTAAGCGCAAAACAACTGGGCGAGCATGTTCTCACCTGGTGTAGGAAGAGTGTCTGTAGCGCCGATGATATGAAGAGCACACCACTGAGGATGTAGCCATAGTAGCGTGGCGCAAACCACGCGGACGACGGGTCCTCAACGTACTTGATCAGCTCTGCATGTACACACACATTCACATATGTGCACCACAAGTGGTTTAGCAACACAATGCCAAGCAAACACGCAAACACAACTTGTAGGTTTTACCATTCAAGCAAATCGGTCCAACGAAGCCAAGACAGTCGCCGAGCAATTTGCACAAGCCAGCGAGGTACATGTTGAAGCCAAACGCCTGTGGATAAGCAACAACAACAGAAGCAAGAACGTCAGCATGAACAACAACACAAATATTTATTTTGCACGGCACTCACCCGCCGGATCGCGCGCCATAACGAAAGGTCGCGAGCGGCGTGCCGGTCTTGCGCGAGACGGAGCGCAAGCGCAGCTGTGACGTGGCCCGTGTCGTCCCCAGGTTGAAGTTGCCAGAGGTGCTCGGCGCGCAGAGGCGTCGTCGCACCGCGCTTCAACAACCCGCCAAGCCAACTAAAGTAGAAACATGCGCACATAACCAGTGTGAGCAAGAGAGCTTCAGACAAAAGAATATCAAAACGAGCCAGCAAAGCCCAAGTCATTTGTTCGAGTGGCCACTTGAGCAACAACAAAAACGAGCAATGCCTTACCTAAAGGTCACCTTGGACAGGAAGCTCGCCTGGCTCTCGGGGTGGACCCAGCCGTCCCCAAACTCGTCCGCATTGTTGTTGTTGTCTGGCGCAGAAGCTGGCGACGCCACAGCCCCAAGCAGCGGCGTCGCCTCTCCTTGCTTTCCACCCGTGCGTGCGACAGCAGCCATGCTCGACAAACAAATCACTTGCTCTTGCGCACTTGCTCCACTTTCTTGCTCACTTTTGCGCACTTGCTGTTGTTGGTTGAAGCGCCCGAGCCTTGATGCAGTGAAGAGACGCGGACGCAGCAACACCAGTCGACGTCGCAAGTGACGCCCTCTCGCCCCTTTCGTTTTTTGTGGTGACCGCAAAACCTTCGTTGTGGTTCTTTTTACCACTTAACCGCTAGACAATAAAATATGAAGACGTTATGTCAGCCACGTCACACAATTGCTACTTGAGGGGCAAAGTGCATGTGTACTGTTCACATCGCCTTTCAAAAGGTTGCCAGTTGAGGGGGAGCAACTTCAACTGCCACCGCGAAACGACGCGCAAAGATTGTTGTTCGTTCAAAATCTCGCAGCAGCTCGGGGAGAGACTCAGCATCAGATACTGTACAATCCTCCGCCAGTAGTAAAGGTCAACTAAGCTGATACCTCCATAACTTGGTAATTACCATATATGTATCTCTATAAAATGATCAATCTGGTGTGTTTTAGTCAAATCATGCCAAAAAAATAATGACTTCCACCGTCTACAGTGGTGTAGTGCTCTGTATCAAATACTATTGCGTGTTCGTCGCTATTGGATGGAACGATTTCTCGAAACTTGCGCATTTCACTGACCACGACATCGCACGGGATACCGCACATGCATGCGAGAATGAATGACAGTGAACACCACAAGAGTATCACTATTACACTGAGTCATGCATTTAACGTTAGATCAGTCAGCGTAAGTTTTACTGTGGTAATTAATAGATTCATGTCTGAAAATCTTTTTAATATGGTAGAATTTTGTCCAATTTGGACATTTACTATTGGGGGAAGACTGTATCTTGGTGACATGCGTCTACATCGCTCGCGAACGCGTGGCCGCAAATGAATTCACAAATGCAAAGGCACAAGACAAGCCTTTCGACAAACAAACAAACTTATCCGGCGCAATTCATTCTTCACACGAGCGTCGACGTGCAACCCGTTGTGACTCACTTGCGTGAATGAAAAAAGACGAGATGACATTTTGCCTGCTTAAAATTGTACAATTGCTCGAAAAGCCCGTCCTGAAGGTGTCCCAAGAAGTTGAGAGTACATACTGTAGGAGCACCGCCATGTACACAGACACACAAACGCGCAGCTCCTCATTCTCTAGATATGGACCACTTGCTCGGGCGCAAACAGGTGATCCTCACCCTTTGAATGTGTGTGAGCTGGTTCAAAAGATTGTCGGACGTGAGAAAGGCAGAGGATTCATTTCTGGGACCTGTTTGAGGTGAAGAACGGATCTCGGACCCAAAAAGGTTCGCCCGCCGCTTGTTTTTGGAACGAAGGACCGACTTCATGCTGGACGACTTTAGAAATTCGAATACACTTGACCTTTGAAAATGCTTACCACCAAACAAGAGGCGTAATATTCACTTTAAATCGATGACTAATTTTGTTCATTAGCTCTAGCGGAAGACAAGAGGGTATGCATTGTTATAGAGTATAAACGATGTTAAAGAAAGAGGCACTTCATTTTTCGCCCCCCTCCTCACGATCAAGCCAATCTACCCAATCTACCCAATCTACACTTGACCAAAGCGTTCAAGGCAGTGACCGAGACCCAGCAAGAGCGCACATGTGCTCACCGTCCGCACACCCAACAAAGACAACACACCATAGGCGTAATAATCGGCACAACTGGATGGTTGTACCGATGACATCTCTTCCCCTGTGTTTGCCGTCTTGGCCGTAGCAGGACAGAGGAGAGAGAGGGGAGACGAAAGCCTATTCGCGACGAAAAAATGCGCAAAGAAGGGAAGTCGGATCGTTTGCCGACCACGTGGAAGTTTCTGTACGAAAAACGTTGCCTGTCGCAGAAAGCTATTACATTACATTATCCTCTTGCCCCGCCACATCAGCCTAGCACTTCCATCTCCTAGCATATACGGATGGATGCGTGCTGCACGCAAAAACAAAGGAGAGTGAGGGGTCATTTGTTGGTTTGGCTGGCTGTGGAGTGAATCGAGTGACGTCACGTTATGACGAGGCTTTCCTTCTTCCATTGCCCTCTAACAGCTTCGCCCCTCTAGCTCGTGGTGCCTAATGCGACTTCGTGTCTTTGTCATCGTCTCAAGGAGCCAGCTGTCGACAGAGCTCCCTCTTTTGTTCACGCCAGAAGCGCCACCATTCAACGCAAAAACAAAAAAATCCACTTGCGTCAACTCGTTCTGCGATTTCCGCGACCACAAGGTTCACATGTAACTCTGTTTTCGAAAGCGGCAAGTGAATGAACCAACAAACACTCGAGAGATTGGTTAGATAACACCCCAGCTCTACATGCAGCGCGTGCTTCGGGCCTGGCAACACGAGTGAAGGTGCTCCATTCAACGAGCCGTAGATCAACTTCTGTGCAGAGAGTGAGCGCGAGGGATCTTTGGAGAAGCTACTGCCAGCTTGGTCACAAAGAGACACACCAGGTAGAAAAGAACGCAGGACCCCTCACCAAGATACAGTGGTGGTGAAATTCGATTCGCGCTTGCATTAGCACCCACAGGCTTGCTGAGTGGGGAGATAGGAAAGCCTCGCAGCAGCCGGGCGAGCGAGTGAAAAATGCACAGCCGAACTAGTTTGAAAGAGCACTCGCGAACCGAGTCGAAGGAAAAACTTTGGGGAGCTGAGCTGCCTTCAATCGCCACGAGGGGCGAGTCACGAATCGTTATAGATTTTATTTTCTCGCTGCCAGTCAGGCACGCAGCGTGGCTGTGCTCACCGGCTGTAATTTGGTATATTTTCGTGTCCGACTTGCTCATCAGGCTCACCTGAAAAATGTGAGCCTGCTGAGCAAAAATGTAGCCATTTTTTGTGCAAGGAATTGCATAACGAAGTACATATTATGTACTTAAATCGTGTTGTGCCACACCAATTAACAGGCTTTTCGAAGTGATCTAAGTGCATTCGTCAATGCAAATATTTTCTCGATTTCCTTTTAACCAGCCCCCAAGAAGTGGCTATAAATCCTAACGCCGAGCGAGACTGAACATTAAACCCTACAGCCAAGCAAAAAGCTACAAAAAACTACAACCAAGCGAGAAACAAAAAAACTAACCTTCTGTTTTAGATTTCTTGAAATCTAAGTAGGTTTGAAAATGGTGTGGCACGACACGATCGAAGTACATATGTACTTAGTTATAAAAATCCCTCCTTTTTGTGCTGACGAACGAACTGAACCCATCTGAGTGAGTATTTCTGCAGCATGACTGACAAGCATGTGATCTTTTCGAGTGTGTGGGGGGAGGGGGGAGATTGCAATCCTGGCCGTGACTCGAGAGGCAAGTGCACATTGGGATGGATGCCCGAAGGCATACCAAGTATTCAACATTCCACCTCACAATATACCGGTAACGCATACAGCAATGGGGAGGTGCGGCGATCCGCAAAACTACCTACATGATCAAGTATACAAAGCGGCGGCTGTGGTGTACTCTTTCGCAATATAACAGGAAACGCTCGCTGATCGCAGCGTCGGCCCCGTCGTTCATGCTATATAGCCTTGTGAGAGTGAGTTTGCTCAAATCTCCTGAGTATCAAACGTGCTGGTAATTTGAAACGTGTTACTTCATACGAATACTTCATGACCCTTTGAAAGGACGCGAAACGACGCGCATCAAACAGAAACGGACCCCGCATAACAATTAGCAGCGCTCTCCTTACCAAGACAGCTTTTCTATTGCTCACCTGTCTGTACCAGCCCACCATGCCGCGCCGCAAGTCGTTGCGCAAGCAACGAGCTAGCTCGCCCATGGCGTCGTCGTCGCGCGAGACGCAGGCGCTCGCGACGCTCTTCCACCTGACGCTGCGTCTGCGCGGCGGCGCACAGCTGGGCAAGGCCGTCAAGGGGCGCAGCAAGGACGGCAAGGGCGGTAAGAAGGACGGCGGGCGCGAGGCCACGGACGAGGAGAAGCGGCTGCAAGACTCGATTCGGCGCATGGAGATGAACGACTACATGAAGAAACTCACCGTGTCCAAGAAGGCGCTGCTGCGTGAATTCATGGAGAAAGAGGAGAAGATCTCGCGGATGAACAAGCTCAAGATCCAGAACCACTGGCGCAAGATCATGCGGCTCGTCAAGGTCGAGGCGCTGCGCAAGGAGGTGGAGATCCGGTCGCAGAACCACGAGCGCGACGTGGACCGCAAGGACGCGATCATCCAGATGCTCGACCGCGACCTCGAGGAAGCCGAGGAGCAGTTCCAGATGGCGCTGCGCAGCCACTTGCTCAACGTCGACCAGCTCATCGATCTGCAGGACGAGCGGTTGCTGGCGCTCGAGAAGGAGTTCGAGCAGGACCTCCGCCAGCTCGAGCAGGAGTTCACGGTCGAGAAGGACAAGATCCTAGTCCAGCACGCGCTCGAGAAGAACGAGCTGCTGCGCATCATGCACGCCGTGGAGCAGCAGGAGAAAGAGCGCGAGGCCGAGGCTCGCCAGGAGCACGAGCAGCTGCGCGAGGAAATCCGCAACAAGAACCTTGAGGACATCAACGTGCTGCGCATCACGCTCGACAGCAACATCGAGGAGCTCGAGCAGCACTTTGAGACCGCGCACCTCAATTACTTGCAGAACACGGACCAGCGCACACAGGATTTCAAGTACCTGACCGCGAAAGACCAGGACCTGTCGCGCGACATTGAGCTCAAGATCCGCAAGATCGAGCGGCTGCAGGCCAGCATCGCTCACTGGCGTGCCAAGATCGCGCAGAACGTGAAAGAATGCAGCGAGCGCAACCGCGCGCTTGAAGAAGAAAAGGGTGCGATCGGCGGCCACTTCCAGAAGCTCAAGGCCAAAATGAACCGCATGCGCGATGACCAGAAGCGCCGGCTCACAGACCTGTCAGCGAACGCGCGCACGGCCAAGAAGACCCTCGACGAGCAGCTCACGCTCTGCGAGCGCATCCTCAACCTGGGCGAGCTCGTGCGCAAGCTCGAGACCGAGCGCGAGCGCGTGCTACCGTTCTACCACTCGACGCTCGCAGACGAGAAGGAGGCGAACGAGCTCACGGAGAACGTGCGGCTCGCCGTGCGCTCCGGGCAGAGCCATACTGGCAATGGTGAGGACGGCGAGGACGCGCTGGTGCTGCACGAGTTCCAGCCGCAGGGCACGTTCACGAGCGGCCTCGTGGTCTCCGAGTGGGAGTACCTCGATCTATTCTACAAGCGCGTGAACAAGGTGCAGCTCGACGACCTGGCCATCAAGCGCGAGAAGGCACGCATCGAGAGCGAAAACCGCGAGCTCCAAGCGATTCTCAAGCAGTACCTCGACGGCATCTCGGTCAACGACGCGGTCATGAACAATTCGAACCCACTGCTGGTCGTGAACGGCCGGCTGCGGCTCCACCAGCCGTCATTTGATGGCGATGGCGATGGAGCTCAACAACGGAAGAAGCCTGTGATCGACGCCAACCACATGGTCGCGACCAACCGCGTGAGCAAGTGAGCTGTTCGGATTTACTATAAGACGACCAACCAGCATTTTACGTTTTGTTACCTGGTCTTCTGTAATAACAGATGGTAATCACAGTTGGTTAGTATGCTTCATGCGCAATGGCTCGTAACTCATGCTGATGAGCTCGTGGGCCTCGCGCATGAGCCGCCTGGCGTGCGGGTGCTTCTTGCGGATCGTGCCGTGGCCGTCAACGTAGGATGCGCCGTCCGCCACGCGCGTCTGCGTCTCGCGCACGAGCGCGCTCAGCCCAAAGTGCAGCGCCTCGCAGTCGCACACGCTCTCGCAGACCAGGATCAACTCGTGCATTTCCCCATTGCTGCTGCTGTTGTTGCTGGCATTACTATCCGCGCTGCCTTTGTACTTGAGCACGACGCCCTGGGCAAAAGCTGCACCGGACTTGCGCCGCCCAAACCCCGTCTTGAGCGCCAGCGGCGCCTCGATGACCACCGCCACCACGTCAACAAACACGATCGCATGGGAGCGCTTCTTGGAACTCCAGAGCAACTGCGAGCCGATCTGGTTGATCTTGAAGAGACGCCACTTGGGGGACTTGCGTCGCGAGCGGATCTTCTGGATCGGCACGCCCTTGTTGAGCGTCACGAGGAAGTGCGCGAGCTTAAAGCGGACGTCCTCAATGAGTCCGATCTCTTCCAGCGAGTAGTACTCTTCGATCTGCTGGAAATTCTCCTCGACGTGCGGAATCGCGGATTCGACGATGAGTAGATTGTGCTCGGCTCGTAGGAGAAACACGCGGAACGCGCGCTGGATCTTCATCGCGGCCACGTGGCGGATCTGGTATTCCTTGACGCTCACGTACTTGCGCACGACGGCCATGCGTTCGCGGAGCTGGGCGCGCCGCTGGACGATTGCGAGCTTGGCTTCCATCTCGGGCTCTTGTAATTGCAGGTAATTGCGCCGGTTGCGCGCGGCCACGCGGCCCAGGAAGCCCCGTACGATCCGCTGTGTCTGCACGGCGATCGCGAGCACGTCCACGACCTGCTTGCCGTAGATTGAGGGCTCGCGGCGCATGAGCACGGGCTTATTCAAGCCATAGACCTTGACCAGGTACTGCCACGTGAAGCAGTTGACGCACCGGTAGTGACGTGCCGGCGTCAGGTTGTTCTTGGGCAGGTTGGTCGCTGGATCCACGAGGTGGTCGTTTGTGATCTTGCCTGGCGGTGGAGATGCGCTATTGCTACCGCTCTGGACGAATTTCTTCCAGGCGTCGAGCCAACCGCTGCTCACGATGTAGTAGACGTTGTTCGAGGACCCGGCGTGCGTGAGCAAGTCGACCGCGAGGGCCTCTTCCTGGGCGCGGATCGCCCTATACTCGACTTCTAGAAAGTCCATAATGTCGAGTGAGAAGAGCCCGCGGTTCGCGAGCATGGCGATGACGCGCATGAGGTATCTCGTGAGCTCCTGGGCGCGTTCCCCCGGCGGCATGCGCAGCTTGTAGCCCCATTTGCGCTCTGGGATCGTTGGTACAATCGGCAATTTCGCCAGCAGCACCTGATGGAGTGCGAGGAACTCGCTGTACCGGCGACGCACGACGTGCGTGCGCAGCCAGTAGTGCACGGTGATGACGTAGTTGGTGTACGGCAGCCCCCAGGCGCGCTGCGCCTGCTCCATGGACGTGATCGCGAGGTCGAGCATGCCGCTCGCGCGCTCGCCGAGTTCCTCGCTCGTGGTCGGCGTGAGCGGCCGCAGCATCGCGAGCATGTGCTCGGGCGTGTACTCGTGCTCGTCAAGCAGCGGCAGCGACGAGAGGAAGCGGTAGGCGACCGCCTGGCGCTGGAACGCCAGCGGCTTGTCGTCGTCGTGACTGTCCGAATTATTGCTGCTGGCGTGCATGTTTAGCGCGCGCTGAAGGCTCAGAGCGCGGAACGTGGACGCGACCTGCTCGGGCGGCGCGCCCACAGGCACGCGCAGCTCGTCGTACGCGTTCGCGACGACCTCGCGGACTGCGTTCACCGACAAGATCGTGGGCGCCATATGGGTGGTGGGCTTGCTGCTGGTGGTGTTGGGTTGGACATGTGGGCGGTTTGCGCGCGCCTCTTCAAGATTTGGCATTTGCGCCGTGGATTTATTTACGGCTAAAAAACCTTGTTTAAAAGCAGTTCTAAAAAAATACTGCTTTTAAAATAAATAATAAATAATATATACTAAAAAAACAGAATTACAAATGCGGGATGTACAGCTGTAAACTGTCTGCCGTCTCGCTGCGCACTCGTGGTGCTCTCGACTTCAGCGTGACTTTATCAAGTCCCCCGCGAGCGGGTGTGTATGTGTGTGTGTGTGTCTTCTAGCTATGCAGACGCCTTGGGCTGAGATTCGAGTCGCAATTTTTGACGCAAAGCTGAGAAGTGACTGAAGCTGAAAGCGTGTGAATGTCGAGCTAGCTCTGCGTCCAGAGCTCGTGTTCGTGTCAACCAGCGCAGATGATGATGAAAATGTGCGTGCGCGCGCGTGATCTCTTGATTTGATCCAGAGAGCTATGTACTGCGGAACAGAAAGCAAGGAGGGAGCCACCTTGTAATGCGATCGCCCTCGCGATTTGATCCTCCCGCTCTTCCTTTGTTCACAGTCACAATGTTAATCCAGTCGCACGTTGGTTCCGAGTGGTCGACAGGTCCAGGAACAATTGTTCGCGTTGCTTAGGCAACGAAGAAGGGAACGCAAAAGAAACCTTAGCACCATGCCCTAACGTTTTTCTAAGTATTAGCCTCGCAAATCTTTTCTTGTCACCAAGAACAGAAGGAAAACCAAGACATCTGAATTAATGTCTGAATTGCAGAATTAATGTCTGCATTGCAGCGCCTTCGGTGTGTGTACATTCCTTTTTTGCAGCTTCAATACGAGCTGCACTCGTATTGTCTTCAGCTTCTTTATCGAAGCGGAACAAAAGACGGAGGCGATTTTTCTTACAAACAATTCGTCTCCTTTTATCAGATACAGGATGTGGCCAGTTTCGAAAAGAACAACAGGGCTGCGCTTCCCGTGTTCTAACCCTACTGACCTCACCGGTTTCATACAAAGATCAAGTGTGCTTGGGGTTTGTTGATGCCTAGCTGTGATTGTGGCAGAAGAAGAGTGGACCGATATGAATTCTTGTGATTCGAATCGCGGCTCGGCTCGGCTCGAGGCAGTACCACCCTGAAATATCTTTCTCCAGCGGATTTTAGAAGCCCACGCCAATTGCTTTGTTGCCAAAACTGGCAAAAAAAAGCCAAGAAAAGCCAATTGCCTCGCACTTTGTCTCAACTCCTGCTGTGTGCAAACGCCAGGAGCGTGCCCGAAATCCTGGACTCACACATTGCGTCGATCGGTCGTTTCCATCCGGACAGACGCATGGCTCTGCTTTCAGTATCAAATGAGACCGAGTTTTGCGTCCAGCGGGCGCACATGACCGCACATGACCGCACAGGATCCATGGACGGATGGATTCATGGATTCATGGATTCACCGCCAACCAAAACCAGAGTTGCCGATAATACACGATAAATCTGAACTGTTGGATGTTGCCTCCACGCATCATCAGTTGTACAAATGAATACGATTTTCGCCAACTTACAAAACATTGGAGGAATATCGAAGCTTCCCCGTAGCGGTTGCCAGTCAGATATTAATGCCAGATACAAAATGCCTCGAGAGACCAAATGCTCGAGCGGGAAGGTCGTCATGTCGAAGATACCCAAGCGACTTTGCGAAATTGATACCTTCCGAAACATGACCCACCAAAAATATTTTCGCCGGTTGTTATAATTCGTTATTTGCTCTCATCTATATTATCCCAACATACAGAATAACAGCATGGCACGCTAATCAGCAGAATGTAAAGTGAAGCTGTCCAGCACCGTCTGATGCTGGCTCGATGTGGGTCGTGAAATGGAAATGGCCTGCGCATTAGCCTGCGTTTTCTGCGCCACAAAAAAATTGAAAGGCACGACATGGTCGTCAAAATGCGCTTTGCAGCTTGACACCCACACACATTTTCAGGGCCGTACAATATTATTAATAATATGCGACCAATTAAAATACATTTAGAGTACCCACGACACAAAGCCAATACTAAGTACTCGGTACGGTTGTTGGTTAAGATATCAGCGTGCCATCTCGGCTTTTGAAGACCAAAGTCTTTGTGTGTTTGCCCCTCTCTCTGTACACTTTTTGTCCAATTCACGAATTGCCTCTCCATAAATTTGATGGGAACAAATGACGTCAGGGAGGTGGGCGCGTGGGTACAAAACGAGCCAGCTCCCAGCGATTGCAAATCGCGACTGGATTGTGAAATTTGATCTGCACTCCTATTTTATCCTCCATCTTCGTACAGTACACGAGCGCCAAACGCTTGCAGAGACGAGTCAACATATTTGGACTATTGCAAGTTCGTCGCAGCGCAAAAGCCAAGACATGGCCATCAAAAATTTAAATCAACTGCCGAAGATGGCGTTATGTAAGGCTGGCTGTTGTTTGTTTGTTTGTTTGAACGAGTGAGACCGCTGTATTAA
>JAASFY010001209.1:0-11174 GCA_023334035.1 Globisporangium okanoganense
GACCGCGACAACGCGCAGCACATGGACAACCTTAAGGTGCGTCTTGCCTTATTCTCTTCTATACAGGTGTGTATACTTATCTAGAAAACTCATCAAGTATACACACACACATTATCGTATCTACAGGTCGAACGCGAGCGCGGCATCACGGTCAAGGCGCAGACGGCGTCCATGGTACACTTTGACCGCACGAACAACAAGACGTACTTGCTCAACCTGGTGGACACGCCGGGCCACGTGGACTTTAGTTACGAGGTGAACCGGTCGCTGTCGGCCTGCGAGGGCGTGCTGTTGCTCGTGGACTGCTCGCAGGGCATCCAGGCACAAACGCTGGCGACCTACTACGCCGCCAAGGAGCGCGGGCTCCAGGTCGTGCCCGTGCTCACGAAGACCGATATGCCACACGCGCAGCCCGAGGACTCGATCCTGAGTCTCTCGAGCCTGCTGGACGTGGACCCGGACACGGTGCTGCTGACGTCGGCCAAGAGCGGCGTGGGCATTGCGGACGTGCTCCCGGCCGTGATCGCGCGGCTTCCAGCGCCCAAGTGCGACCCGCACGCGCCGCTCAAGTGCCTGCTCGTGGACTCGTACTACGATGACTACCGTGGTATCGTGTGTCTCGTCAAGATCGTCGACGGGTCCATCTTCCCAGGTGACAAGATCGTGAGCTCGCACCAGAAGATCAAGTTCGAGGTGCAGGAGACGGGCGTGCTGCTGCCGCACCGGTTCAAGACCAGCGGCCTCCATGGCGGCCAGGTCGGGTACATCATCGCCGGCATGAAGACCACGACCGAGGCCAAGGTCGGCGACACGTTCTTCCGCGAGAACTTCCCTGTCGAGCCGCTCCCGGGCTTCCAGGAGGCCAAGAGCATGGTCTTCGCGAGCATGTACCCAACCGACGACTGTAGCTTCGAGGACCTGCGCGTGGCGATCGAGAAGCTCACGCTCAACGACGCGAGTGTGACAGCGCAGATCGAGACCAGTGGCGCGCTCGGCATGGGCTACCGCTGCGGCTTCCTGGGCCTGCTGCACATGGAGGTCTTCCACCAGCGGCTCTCGGACGAGCAGAACATGCAGGTGCTCGTGACCGCGCCCATGGTGCCGTACACGGTGATCGACCCCAAGGGCGAGACGCATCATGTGGAGACCCCTGGCAGCTTTCCCGAGACCACAAAGTACTACGAGATCCTCGAGCCTATGGTCGAGGCGTCGATCATCACGCCGACCGAGTACCTGGGGCCGATCCTAAGCCTCGCCAAGGACAAGCGCGGCATCCAGACCAACCTCGTGTACCTCGAGGACGGCCGCGTGATCCTCACGATCGCCGTGCCGTGGCAGGAAGTCGTGACGAACTTCTACAACGAGCTCAAGACGATCTCGTCCGGCTACGGTGCGTTGATTCTCTCTGTGGTAGTGGTCGAGTGATCTTGTGGTTAACTGACCGACTAATTGTGCTTCATGATGATAACAGCGACGCTCAACTACCGCGAGACGGAGCCGCAGAAGGCCGACATCGTCAAGGTCGACATTCTCATCAACGGCAAAGTGCTCGACGCGCTCTCGTTCGTGTGCCACCGCAGCAAGGTACGGTTTTTAACAATGTCGTCACTGTCAGTACAAGGTCTTGAGTGGTGCTAACAACGCATCCATTGCATTCCAAACAGGCGACGATGGACGGCCGCGCGCTGTGCCAGAAGCTCAAGAAGGTGATCGACCGGCAGCAGTACGAGATCTCGATCCAGGCGTGTCTGGGCGGCAAGGTTTTCGCCAAGGAGCGTATCGCGCCGTACCGCAAGGACGTTCTGATCAAATCCGGCAAGACGGTCGGCGGCGGCGACGCCACGCGCAAGAAGAAGCTGCTGTCCAAGCAGAAGGAGGGCAAGAAGCGCATGAAGACCGTCTCGAACGTCGCGCTCTCGCAGGACGCCTTTTGGTCCGTGCTCTCCAAGTAGGCTACGTCAGGCTTCTGTGAGACAAAGACAGGATAGAGATTATTTTGTATAGAGATGGAAACTTACAGGCAAAATCATTGTCTTGGGCTCTTAGCCAGGCTTCGTGTGCTTGGGAGTTGGTCTACAACTTGGCCTTGGCAAAGTCCTCCTTCATGAACGCGAGCGCCTCGCCCACGTCCGCGACGACCTGGTACGCCGGGTGGCTGGCGTGGTTCTCCGGGCCCGGGTGCATGCCCGTGAGCGTGAGCAGCGACTTCCAGCGCCCGCCGGCCTCGTTCGCGCCCTTGATGTCGGTCGCCGGATTGTCGCCGACCATGTAGATGCGCTTCACGTCGTCGTGCTGCACATCGATGAGCTGCTCGGCGAAGTTGAACGACGTCCGCTCGGGCTTGCCAAAGAGCATCTGGTCTAGGTGGTGGCCCGTCGTGCGGAAGTAGAGGTCCTCCATCACGGCCCGGAACGCGCCGGCGCCGTAGCGCGGCAGGTGGAACTCACCCACGTACTGGAAGTCCGAGCACGCCGAGTAGAGCGGCACCTAATAAGGAGCAGTTGTGCAAACAAACAAGCAATCAAAACAAGTCAGCAAACAAGTCAGCAAACAAGTCAACAAGCGAGCAAGCACACAACAAGTTGTTACAAACAAACAAACAAACAGGTATACAACACAACAAGCAAACAAGTATACAGCACAACACAAGTATACGCACATGCTGCTTGCCGCCGTCCTTGCCGAGACGCCCCTCCTGCGCGCAGAGCACGTCCATGACGATCTGGAGCTCGCGGCCCCAGTAGATCGGGTCAATGAGCACGAAGACGGCGCCGAACTGCTGCTTGTCAAAGCGCCCGCCGTGCGGCACGTCGCCCGCGATCTTGATGTCTGGGTACATGCTCGGGTAGTGCGCGTGCAGCTGGCCGACCGTCACGACGTTCTTGAAGCCGTAGTTGGCCATCACGGCGCTGAGCTCGTCGCAGTCCTTGCCGACCGCAAGCACGAGATCGTCCCGGTGCTTGTCCGCGAGCGTGCGCATGGGCGTATGGCTCATGCACAAGTAGTCGGCTGACACGTCCACGCCCAGGATCTGCGAGATCTGCTGCGCCTTCTTCTGCTCCGGGTACCCGCCGCCGTTGGTCATGATCGCGAACGGGATGTCATTTGCGCGCAGGTCCAGCAGCACCTCCTTGGCGCCCGGGATGGGCGTCTTGCCGCGCAAAAGCACGCCGTCCACGTCGAAGACGACGCCAAAGGTCGACGCCGCGCGCGTGGAGGGCGCGAGCGAGGGCGATACACGCGCTGCCGTCTTGAGCAGCGTGCGTCGCGCAAGCATCTTTCTTGGTGCTGTTTGTTCTTGGATTGCTTACTGGCGATTTGCGCAACGTTAAAGTGACGCAAGATAGAGTTGCACAGATGTCATATTGAGTGTTGTTCGAAGGGAGGTAAGGTTTCGTTAAAGCGACACGTTTGTTTCGAGTTTGTGCAAACAGTTGTTTTGTTTTGGGTTCTGCAATCTCTGCGATTTTGCAACCCGCCCAAAATAATTTGGCTCGGATTTTCATTCCTGTTTGTAGCAAATGGCTCGGGTTTCCTGTGTGAAGCAAAGCAAAACATGAGACGAACCGCGAATGCGCAAACAGGCGTCCGTTGCAAGAGCGAGAAGCGCATTTGAGCACCCGCCCGCCGGAACGAGCCACTCATCATTCCCCAACTTGCGCCCAAGAGCTCACCTCTTCTTCACACACATATCGCAATGGAGAAGGTCACCCCCGCCGCCCCCGCCGCTGCTACGAAGCCGTCCACGCGCGAGACGCTGGGCCGCCGCCCACTGACGCTGCCGGAGAAGATCCTAACGAACTGGGCCGTAGGGCTCACAAAACCCGAGGTGGAGCCCGGCCAGATGCTGTGCGTCAAGGCGCAGTGGACGCTCGCGTGCGAGATCACATGGAAGTCCATGGACAAGACGTACCAGGACATGGGTCGGCCGCGCATCTGGCGAAACGACCGCTTCTGGCTCGCGGTGGACCACACAGTGGACCCGCGCGTGAACCACCTGCCGACGCAGCAGATGATGATCAAGGCGTCCACGGACTTTGCGAAAGAGGCCAACCTGACCAACTTCCAGCCGCCCAACACGACGATCCTGCACACCGAGTTCTACCGCCAGCGCGCGCAACCTGGCCAGATCGTGGTCGGTGCGGACTCGCACAGCTGCTCGACCGGCGGCTTGGGCGCATTTGCGATTGGCCTGGGCGCGGCCGACGTCGTCATGCCGCTCGTGACGGGTGAGACGTGGATCAAAGTGCCCGAGACCGTGCTCATCGAGTTCGTGGGCGCTCCGCCCGTGGGCATGGGCGGCAAGGACGTGATGCTCTACACGCTCGGCATCCTCAAGTGCAACACCGTGGCAATCGGCCGCTGCGTCGAGTGGGGCGGCAACATCTCGGCGCTCTCGTGCGACGCGCGCTTCGCGATCGCCAACATGACGGCCGAGTTCGGCGGCATCGCCGGCGTCTTTCCCGCGGACGAACGCACGGCCGCGTATATTGGCGCCCGCGACGCGCACAAGGACGACGCGATCTACTTCCGTGCGGACCACGACGCCGAGTACGCCGAGAAGTACCAGATCAACCTAGACAACCTCGCGCCTCAGGTCGCGCTCTACCCGTCCCCCGACAACGTCAAGCCCGTGGCCGAGGTCGCTGGCATGAAGCTCGACGGGTGCTTCATCGGCGCGTGCACGACCGCCGAGGAGGACCTCGTGCTCGGCGCGCTCGTGCTCGAGGCCTGCATGAAGGCTGGCCTGACGCCCGTGGCCAATGGTAAGCGTCGCGTGACGCCCGGTAGTCAGATCATCATCAACAAGCTCCGTGAGCACGGTCTGTTGGCTATTTACGAGAAAGCGGGCTTCACGGTCGGCGCCCCCGGGTGCAGCTTCTGCCTGGGCATCGCCGCGGATGTGGCCGGCGAGAACGAGGTGTGGCTCTCGAGCCAGAACCGCAACTACCGCAACCGTATGGGCAAGGGCTCGATCGCGAACCTGGCGTCGGCGATCACGGTCGCGGCCTCGAGCTTCTTGATGGAGGTGACGGACCCGACGCCGTTCCTCAAGCTCATCGACGAGGCCAAGTTCCACGAGCTCGTGCCCCGCGGCGCCGCGGCCACGTTCACAGTGACCGAGCCCGTCCCGGAGTTGGCCACGTCCGTCTCGGCCGAGGACCAGGCCGGTGCGTCCGAGGCGCTGGCCACGTTTGCCGCGCAGATCAAGGGCCGCGCGCAGGTCTTTGGCGACAACATTGACACGGACGCGATCCTCCCGGGCGAGTACTTGACCGAGAACGACATGGAGAAGCTCGGCAAGGTTGCGTTTCTGCACACGAACCCGGACTTCCGCGCCAAGGTGACGGCCGGCCAGAACATCGTGGTCGCGGGCCACGGCTTCGGCTGCGGCTCGTCGCGTGAGCAGGCCGTGACGGCCATGAAGGGCGCGGGCGTGCAGGCGATCATCGCGCGCTCGTTCGGCTACATCTTCTCGCGCAACTACCAGAACTTCAGCCTCATGGGCATCCAGCTCAACGACGACCGGTTCTACGAGCTCGCGACCGAGGACGCCGAGGTCACGCTCAACATGACGGGCCGCACGATCGAGGTCGCGGGTGAGGTCTTCCGCTTCAACATGTCGCTCTTCGAGGAGCGTCTGCTGGCCGGAGGGGGCATCATGCCGCTCTACAAGAAGTTCGGCAACCGCCTCTTCCGCGTGGCTGTGCAGGAGCCCGCAGACGATGCGTCCAAGGCCGGCAGCTGTGGCAGCGGTGGTGGTGCGAGCGACGCTGGCTGTGCACCAAAGGCCACCGCCGTGGTGGGCGGCGCCGGCGCGGCCAGCGACCTGTCGTGGTAACGAGCCAAGGTGGTGAGGTGGCTGAGCTCAGCCTTTATGTAAGTTGCATAGAGTTTGTTATATAAGAACTTTAATGGAAATGAGAGCCGAATGGATCCTTGATACGCAACTCTTGACTTGAAGCTTTGAATAGAATGTTTGACTGTTGTCAGCAGATACAACATGAGTCCTTTGCTCAGAAGTCTTATGACGCTGGGCTGCTGAGCTTTAGGCGTGTGAGTTAGAAGAACGACCGCCTTCCACTAACTACGTGAAGCTCAAGAGGCGAGCATGGCGACAAGCGGCGTCAAGATCCCGCCCGACTGGCTGCGTGAGGTGCGTTGCGTGACGTCACGTTCATACACAAGTGGCTACACTTCGGAGGGTCACTCTCAGTCTCATTCCGGTGTTGTCTCTCTTGTGTGTCTGTCACACTCTCTCTCTGCCCATGCAGCCGCACTTCCCGACACGCTCCGAGCTACTCGAATCCCGCCGACTGGATGCCCATGAGCTGGGCCTAGCGCTCTCGCCCCCACCGTCCTCCTCTTCCTCAGACAAGCGCCAGTTCGCGCGATCCGAGACGATCTTCCGCGACTCGTTCCGCAAGAGCGGCGCCTTTGACTTATCGGGCCAGCCCAAACTCGACGCGTCCCAGTTCCACGCGCGCGCCACATGCAGTGGACTCGTGACACGGACAGCCGTGCTGGACGCGCGCCACGCGAAGAAGCACCACGAGAGCCTCAAGTTCGAGCCACAGGAGATCGAGCGCTTGAGCGACATCCCCAAGGCTGACAAGCTCCGGCTCTGGTGGACGCAGCCGCGGGATGGCTACGTGGCCGACTCGTCCGCGTTCTGCGCCCACTCGCTGCGGCTCGAGCTTGCGCGCCATGGCTTTGAGCTTGGGCCCATGGACCCGGGGAAAGTGCGCAGCCTGGCGTCCGTGGACGAGCGCCGCCGGCTCCAGGACAAGAAGACGCAGCTCGCGGACAAGGTGCAGCACATCGCACACGCGGTCCCCGATGCGTACTTGAAGACCGAGAGAGCCGAGACCGCGACGATCGTGCGCGCGCCAGATCTGTACGCCCAGGAGCGGGTACGTCTGGTACTATCTTGGGGGCTTGTGGGGTTTGTAGGGCTGACATGTGGTCCATTGTGCAGAGAGCTGAAGGTGGTGGAGGTGGTGGCCTAACTCGGTCGAGCTCGGGGCTCCCGCCGGCGTTCCCGCTCGTGTCGCCCATCAAAGTGCCGAGCGTGAAGCGCAGTCGCCAGCAGCAGCTCAACAAGCGTCTAGGCATCGAGAATTTGTTTCTCGAGAGCACGAGTCAGCGCGTGCTGCTGGATCAGATTAAGACGTGTCCGTCACCACTCTTCGACCACAATGGCTTCAGTGGCAACAGCAGTACTGGCTTTGGCTCACACGCGTTTGGAGAAACAGACCAGCACCAGCAGCAGTCGGACGAGATGCAGCGCTCACCCAATCAGTCGCCTGGCAAGGACGCGCTCCAGGGCTCAGTGCGCTGCGGTGGCTTTACCAGCTAATGATTAGGTCGGCTTTATGATAAAGCTTTTGAATGTGTATATAAAGGAATAGATAGACGCCAATGCACTCTACGCGGCTCTTATCGTCATCATCTTTAAAGGCCCATACGTAACTTACTCGTCGTCGGCGTGCTCGTGCACCCACTGCTGTATCCAGGCCTCGATGCGCTCGATGTTGGCGTCCATGTCGGCGACCGTGCGGCTCTCGAGCTCCTGCACGATCTCGGACGCGTAGCTCTCGCGCGCCTCCTGGAGCACGACCTGCATGATTTCGCACTCGACGTTCTCTGCCACCTTCTTCTCCGAGTACCCGCGCTTCTGCAGCCGGTCGAAGAGCGTCGTGTTGTCCACGCGCAGCACGAGCACGAGGTCAAACCAGCGCTCGGGGAAGAAGTCGCACGTGTGGAAGTCCACGATGCGCCCACCCTCGGTCATCATGTCCTCCATCTCGTCGCAGACCTTGTCCTCGTCCAGCACGAAGCAGTCGAACTCCTCGTCGCGCCCCTCGTGCAGCTCGCGCTCCTTCACGAGGTCGCCCACGTTCACGTGCTGCAGCTGCGTGCGCTCCTGGTTGTCGTCATCACAAGGCAAGCAAATCGTCAGTATCTCTGCGGCCACAGCGCCGGTTTGCAAACGAGAAACATGAGAATGTAGCGCACAAGACGGGCACTTACAGCGAGCAGCTGGCACATAGATGTCTTGCCCGTGCCGGGCGTCCCGGTCACGAGGATGTTGGGCAGGCGCGGCATGATCTTCGATTGTTTTTCAAGCTTTTTTTGTCTTTGGTTGTCAAAAAGTGATGGCAAAAAAGCGGCAGCCATTCAAAAAGCTGCGAGAATTTATATTAGCGAATTCGAGCCAAGAGTGCGCTTCTCACTAATTGCTCATTCGACTTGATTAAAGTATCGTGCTGTCAAACAAGCGAAATCAAGCCAAAGTGACTGCTTTGGACATAAAGAAACAAATACATTTGAGTAAAGTATGTGAAAAGCGTCATCATTCCACTTTCGGTTTTACACGGAAACAACGACGAGCTTTGAAATGGCTACTTTTGTGGCGAAGAGCGCCCTTCTGAAATCTACAAGCTGAAAATTTTCTGCAGCGCCGGCACGCGGTTGTGGAGGAAGTCCGTGTACACGTCGTCCACTTTCTCAACGCCGCCGGCCGTGTTGAACGCGTACGTGGCGTCGCAGCCGCCGCTGGTGACGTTGTTGTAGAGCGTCACGTGACCCTCGTGGCCTGGGAAGCCGTACCGGAGCGACATGGCGTTGTCGTTGAGCTCGTGCAGTGTGACTGTGAGATTGCTCGCCTCGCCAAAGTGCAGCACGCGCAGGTCCGGCTTGAGCACCTCGGCGCGCGTGCAGCCGATGACCCACGTGCAGTCACTCCAATTGCCTACGACGTCCCAGACCTTGGTGCACGGCGCGCCCAACGCGAACCAAACGCCGCCGTGCGTCACCTCCTTGGGTGTCTGCACTTCCATATACGCACCCTGCACCGTGAGCTGGCCGCCCACGAGCAGCTGGTGCATGACAGGGTCGTCGCGGAAGAGCTCGACCGGTAGGCCGCGCTGCGTCCATTGCGTCACGGCTTCGACCGACTCCCACTTCTCGATGAAGCGGAACTCGTCCGGGTCCTGGATGTTGCGCGAGAGCACGTAGTCGATGCAGCCGTCGGCCTCCTTGGCAGTCTCGACAAGCTTGAACTGCGCGATGCGGTCGATGAACGCGTCGCCCAGGCCCGGGTTGACACGCGCGACTGTCGTACCCGTGAGCACCGTGGGCGCGAGGCACGAACCCGAGTGCGACGCGATGCCGAGCAGCGGGATGAGGCCCATGACAAAGGCCATGGCCATTTTGAACTTGGCGCCCTTGACGATAAAGCGTGTCTCAATGTCGCCCTTGTCGTTCCAGCGCTTGTCCACGCGCTGGCCCCAGACGAAGTAGATGCCGTGCGTGACGAGCGGCGAGACGTAGATCATGGACTCGTTGATGGGCACGAAGTAGCCCGTGGCGCCGACCGCAAAGTTCGCGAACACGAGCGGCAGGATCGTGAAGAAGAGGTGAACGGCAACCGAGATGAACGGCAGCATGTAGAACGAGCGCACCTCGGCGTCAGGGCCCATGACCGCGAGCTCAAAGAACGCGAAGACGAGGAAGAAGTCGAGCATGATGCCCACGGACTGCTCGACGATCGTCGCGATCTTGACGTCCGGGATGAACGTTACGAGCGAGACGACGAGACCGATCCAGAGCGTGGTCTTGACGATCATGTACTTCTTGTCGGCCCACGTGGCCTGCGTGATCGTGGCCACGAAGACCCACTCGAAGAGGTTGTGCAGCGCCGCGCCCACGAGCAGCGGCTTGCTCACGCCGTACTGCGCGCGCGCGATTGCAAACGCGCCCGTGACGAGCGCGTAGCCCGAGGTCGCGACTGTCGTGGCAAAGTTCCGCTTCCAGTCGACTACGGCCACGTTGACGGCGCCGATCGTGAAGAGCGCGCCGGCGAGCATCCAGTGCGCGAGGAGGAAGTTGTACGGCGCGTTGAGATCGATCGCAGGGAGGCACTTGACCGTGACGCCGAGCCACGTGCACTCGCCCACGGGGTGCATCATGATGCAGCGTGGGAAGCTCACGACCCAGAACGCGATGGCCGCGCCGGCGATGGCCACCGTGACCGGCAGGTTGAGCTGCGGCAGCGACATCTTCTTGTTGCCGCCCTTGAGCAGTGACACGTCTTCCTCGGACTCGGGCTGCTGCTGCTGGTGCTTGCTCTTGTTGGGGCTCGAGCCATTGCGGTTCTTGACCTGCGACGACTTGCCGGCCATCGTGCTCTTGTGCTGGTGCTGGTGAGGCTGAGGTGGAGTGTGGAGTGTGGAGGGCAAGGCGGATTGAGGAATGAGCGAGTGAGCGAGTGAGAGATGAAGGCGCAGCGAGTGGTGGTCTGTGTGTGTGAAGAGCTCCTCCCATGGGTACCATGAGAGTATGGTTTTGGGTACACATCGTCGGGACGTGGCAGAAAGGCGGCGGCAAATACGTGCGAGAAAATCAAACACGCAAACCAGTGTGGTGTGCTGGATATGCACTGCGCGTGCGGAGAAAATCAACCAGCTAGGCACTTGGTGGCTATGAGGACAAGAGCGCAATGCTCTTTCGCTTTGTCACCTCAGGGGCAGCGGATTCAGAGCGGTGGCAAGCGGGCGGTCCCAGGGTTTCCCATGCCCGGATTTCCCATGCTGATGGTTTCCTCACGTTGTTGTGGCGGCCAGAAATCGAATGTGGAACTCTTCGATCTCAGAACTCAGCACATCAACGAATCGAGTGTGCTTGTCAATCGTTCTACAGGGTGAAACAGTCAGTGTCGACGTAGAGAGAACGAATTAAAATGACCTCAAGTGAGCCATTTTTATTTGCCTCTTTACTTTATAAAGAGGCTGCAAAAATCATTTGCGCGAAATCATTTTTCAGGATCCACGAGCTCATGATTTTGTGGGGAAATCAGGACACTCAAGAATTTGAACCAAGTCGATGGTGGTGAAGTCCCAAGCCCCAGATGCAAGCACACTCAGCACAGACAGGCGCTTCGTTCCACCTGCCGCTCAACATGCAAAATAGTTGTGAGAGGTCAGACAGATGTCTCAGACCTCTCCAATTGTGGAGGAATGCAGGACAATCAAGATGCCAACCAGGGCAAAAACACAGAAGTCAGCAAGGTGAAACGCAAAAAACGCAAAACGAGCACCGTCTCCAGCATCAATCCCCTGGATTGCTCAGCAATACCTAAGCTTGACGTCTAAACCCCTCCAGTTCGGGAC
>JAASFY010001210.1:0-11168 GCA_023334035.1 Globisporangium okanoganense
CGTGCACGAGACGCTCTGCAGGGAGAAAGAGGCGGTTGCGAGGCGCCAGGCGGCCGACGAATTCAGACAAAAGACGCCTGCGTACCTAAGAGAGAGCAGCACGCCACCGGCAAAGCTCAGGGCGGCAATGCGCATCCACACCTCTTAAGCGGCTCTCTCATTCTTCCGCTCCCGCCCCCGAATTCCCGCAACCAGAGGTCCCTTGAATGCAGATGTGTTGTATAAACGGATTTCTTCAATAACCGACTTTAAGTTCGTACTTAAGAGGGTAATTCATCGTGATTTTGACACACAGACAGGTAAACGAAAAGAGGGATGGAAGACGACGCGCCCGTGACGACGGCGCTGCGCACGTACAAGCTCCGCGAGGTGCTTCATGACTCTGCTGGCAGCCTGTTGATAGCCACACATGTCTCACATATGGGTTTTTTTTCTGCTGCTGTTGTAGGAGATCAATGGCGTCGCAACCGACATCGCCGTCACGATCTTCGCCGACCGCGTGTTCATCGCCGTGACCCAAGTGGGCACTTTCGGCACTCTGGTGCGCGCTCTCGCTCTGCAGCTCTTACTCCAGTATGCGTTCTCTTGCGTATGTTGCTGATCCTATTGTTAATGCCGCTCGCACATGAACAGATCGAGGCGCACCAGAAAGACATGATCAGCGGCAAGTTCCAGCCGGACATCCACGTGCGGCTCGGGCGGCGCGACGACCCGCTGCTGCTCGTGTACGCGCGCCAATTCCTCGAGCACTTTGGGTACGAAATCACACTCCGTGTCCCAGTTCTCTGTTGTCTGTTGACCTGCTCGCTCTTAACCTCCGTGTGTCTGTGTCTGTGTCTGTTGTGCGAAGAGCTCCGCGTGGGCTGCCCGTGCTCGCGGCCATCGGGCTGAAGGACCGCTCGTCCGGCACGTTCGAGGTCGTGATGCAGAAGATCACGACGCTCGTGAATATGTCCTCGTAAGCGCAATACACGCATGTCCATACACACACACACGCTTGCTTCGTCTTGCGTTGTCCTGTGTTAAGATCGCTCTGTGGCCGGCCATGCGCACGGCGTCACACTTGGGGTTCAGATGTGTTTGTTATTTATGGGACCAAAAGGAATCCAATTCGTTCTTTTGTTACTTAACGAACACATGTTGTGTCTTAAATCCAGCATGTCCGCATTGAATATGCTTAAATTCGCAAATATGACCATGCTAAGTAGGATAAGTAGTGAAATCAGCATTTAGTTAAGGAACCTACTTAAGAGATGGAACTTGTTCTTCGGCATGCGCTTTTACCAAAGCCGAAAGAAGGCCAAAAAAACAACCGACAAGCTCCCATCCGCGTGCGCGCAAGTCTCACGCAAGTGCAAGGAAGCAAGCACAAGCGCTGCCTCTCTATCCGCCGTCTCTATCAGCTGATCCACATACACGCAAGCACAACTTACACACAAGACAGGTGCGCAGCTCGTCTTCTCCCCTTTTTCGCAAGCAACCCACCAAGTTTGCGCGACGACGCACACACGCTGCGCAAGTTGCGGTACCGCATTTGTTGTTTAGCTGCGTTGTGCTGACCTCTGTTTGTCCAACATGGTCCTGTTTGTTTGTTTGTGTGGTGTTGTTGTTGCGCAGCATGGACGGCTACGATCACTTGTTCAAGCTCCTGCTGATCGGCGACGCCGGCGTCGGCAAGAGCAGGTCAGCTGCGAATGTTGCTGTTGTTTGTTGACTTGTTTGGATCTTGCAAACAAACCTAACAAGTTTTGTTTGTTTGCATGGATTGTTTTGTGTATTAGCATGCTGCTGCGCTTCACAGACGACACGTTCGACGACAATCTGCAGAGCACCATCGGCGTGGACTTTAAGGTCAAGATGATGCAGGTGGACGGCAAGCGCATCAAGATGACGATCTGGGACACGGCCGGCCAGGAGCGTTTCCGCACGCTCACGAGCTCGTACTACAGAGGCGCGCAGGGCATCGTGCTCGGTGAGTGAGCTCTCGTCGACCGACTGTGTGCTGAGTAAATATGCCAAACTAACAACGTCTGCCTGCGACTGGCAAAATGGACAGTGTACGATGTTGCGCGACGAGACACGTTTGAGAACCTGGACCTGTGGCTCCAGGAGGTCGAAGTGTACAGCCCCGCTGGCGGGAGAGACGTCGTGAAGCTCCTCGTGGGCAACAAGATCGACAAGGAGCGCGTGGTGAGTCGTCGCGAGGCGGAGGACTGGGCGCGCTCGAAGGGCATGCTCTTTGTCGAGAGCAGTGCCAAGACCAAGATCGGGATCCAGCAAGTGTTCAACGAAGTTGTGCAAAAGGTGCGCTTGTGGAATTTACGCAATGCTTGTTTGTGTGTGTGTGTGTGTGCAATTGCTTATACAATCGGGTTGTTTGTGGTTAAACAGATTCTGGAGAACCCGACCCTGCTCAGCAACACGCGGCCAACACGCAATCACGGGGTGAAGGTGGGCGGCGGCAAGACACCAGAGAGTGGCCGAGGCGGCTGCTGTTAGAACAAGAGAAGCAGACAAGCAAGCAACAAGAGCAAGAACAGAGCAACAAACGAGCGAGAAAGCAAGCAACACGCAATCCGCAACACGAGCACAACAACAATGTTATTGTTGCGCGTGTGGTAGGTATTACTGTGTTTGCGCGTGTGTGAGTTTCAAAGGAGAGAGTGGGAGGGCGACGGACGAGTCGAGAGCACTTATATTACGCATTTTCCAGGCGACAACAGCTTTGAAAATCGAGAAAAACAAACAAATCCCCCAAGGTGTTGCTTGCTATATCACTTCGAAGTATGTAATATTTGTCTACGGGTATGTGCAATTTGCGCTAATTCCTGGTCTGGACCAAATTTGTGAGTCGGAGGTCGCTGGAGTACGACAAGGAGACTTGCGCAATTTGAGATTCATCAAGCAACCTTTGCTTGAATAAGGTTGAAGCCTCTAAGTACAAGACGATCATCAAGCAGAGAATAAGCCAGAAATGGAGACGATGCAAGACGCACCCACCGCTTTCACTGGGAGGACCGAGGTCGCTCATCCACTAGCGCTGGCCCCTTCTTGCTCCATTCTCTATCGTATTGGCTGAAGAGAAATCCTTGATCATTGGCGTCATGAATACGGACACGGACGACAAGGAGGCGCAATCAGGTACGAGTATGGAGAACGGAGTTCAGGAAATGCGTCCACATATGGATGAGCGGACAAATTCAGTACCAGTTGGAGTTTCTGGCCCTTTAGCTGAGTTACTGAGGTTGTTGGTCGCAAGAGCACCACCATTTCAAACGAGAAGCAGCATATTTCGTTGGGTCGACAACCGATTTATCGAAGAAGGAGAATAGCCATCGAGAGCAAGACAAACACACCTGCTGACCCAACAACCAACGCTCAATCGTGAGCCTCAGGCCTTTGTAGAGACCTCCTTCCGCATGTAGAAGGAAATGGAACGTTCGCGCAGGGGCAGTCAGTGGCCACTTACTTGTCTTGAATTGCTCTGACTCCCCTGCCTGACGTGGCTGTAAACTGGAGAGAGTGCCAGAGCTCCATTCTATCCGTCACCCATCCCACACGTCAAATGGCTCGTCTGTTAAAAGGAGATCTATATATCGCCGTTGAGAGCAAAGGCAACCAACCGAATGGCCAAAGATGCAGTAGTAGATCAAAGCTGCAAGGACAAGGCCGAATAACTTGCATGTGCAGCAACAGCTGGCTAATATAAGCTACGGCTGCCTGGTGCGCGGTCGGCACCAGATCTTGATCAGATCTAGGGCCTCAGTCCAAGAATTTCGATGGCCTCACCATCCCACGTTGGCTTGCGGGCAGCCAGATATCAACGCAAGCTATCCAACAAGCCCACAAGCAGCGAGCAGAAGATTTCATGCGCCTGCCTTCAGATGTTTGTGGACGTCGAACACTCGTCTCTAGCTATCTCTTGATCTTATCGCAAGAAGCCTCCATCTCGATTTGAATTGAGTTGTCGGTCTCCTCATTGCTGTGCTTGCTTACTTGCCATGTTGTGGAGCTCCTCATCTGACTTTTTGCGGTGCTTGCATTACACATTTCCAAATGCAGCCGCTGATGTTGTTGACTTGAGTTATGCCTGCTGCGATCCATCAGAAGATCCACTTTTTTTAGATCGCCAAAAAAGATAAAAGAGAGAGATGGCGAATTTGCACATTGCATTTGTGGATTGTTTCTTACTAACCCTAGTATAAGAGTCTGCATCAAATGTGCATATCTTAGACAAGTAAAAACCAATAGAACACATTTTGCAATCATAAATCTTAGGTGATTATACAACAAACAATCAAATAAGAAAGGTAAATCACCCATCGATCGCTTTGAACAGGGAAAGTTGACTCACAAATTGACGGCCTTGACCTGAATCTGGACACCTCACCTGTTGTTGACTGCGGCCTGCAGTCAGGCAAAAGCAGCTGGTATTTCTTCTCGCTTCCAACACTTACAGTACAGTACGGCTTGCGTCAGACCAACAACAACAACAGAGAGCAAACAGGTGGCGCACAACAAACAACAACAAGAAGCGCAGCGCAGCGCAGCCTCACTCGCGAAAAGCAACAACAAGCAACAAGCGCGCGCGCGGCGGTCTCATCGTCCACCCTTGTGTGTGCGTGAGCAAGCAAGCGACCAAGCAATTCTTCTACATTTTGTTGTTTGGCTGCAGCAACCAGGAGAACCCAAGGAAACAAGCAAGTGCTCGTGTGATTGTTTGTTTGTGGGAGAACAAAAGCAACCCAAAGAAAAAATCGAAAGAAAAGCAAAGCCGTCCCTGTGTGAGGCTGCCATTCAAGCGTGCATTTGCTGACTCCCATCCCTTGTTGCCAAGCAACAAGAACACAAGACGCAAGCGCGCACAACACGATGGCTGGCGCAAACCGGAGGGAGAAGCGCGCCAGCGGCCGACGCACCACCAGCGAGCAAATCAATAACAGCGCAAGCGCAAGTGCAACAACAACAACAACAACAACACACGCAAGCGCAAGTGCAACAACAACAATCACTCCTCCGAGCGCGCGCCGCGGACTCGTGCTCAAGAAGCTCTCGAGCGGCACTCTGGAACTCGAGCCGAGCCACGCGCACCTGCGCGCGCAGTACGGGCGCTTCTTCCGCGCCTTCGACGAGGCGAACGCGCCCGTGATCGGCCTCTCGCCCGACGGTCGCGTCACGCTCTGGAACAAGAAGATGATGTCGATCACGAGCACGAAGCCCAGCGAGGCGCTCGGTCGGCCCTTTCAGGAACTCATCTTCGAGGCCACGGCCTGGTCCGCTAAGGAAATGATCGACGCCGTGCTGCGCAACCCGGGCAAGATCGTGCGCGACGTGTGCATTCCGCTCAAGACCGCCGCCACCGGCCGCAACGTGCAGGTGCTGACCAACTTCACGGCCGACGTGGACGAAAGCGGCAACGTGCTGGGCCTGCTCGCCATTGGCCAGGACGTGACCGAGTGGCGCGTGCACGAGAAGCAGTACGCGCGCGTGATCATGCAGGCGAACGCGCCCATCATCGAGCTCGACCACGAGGGAAAGGTCACGGTCTGGAACGCCAAGGCCGCATCGCTCACGGGCTACACGCTCGAGGCCGTCATGGGCACGCCACTGCTCGATCTCGTGTACGAGGACGCGCGGCCGCTCGTCGCCGACGCGCTCAAGCTCACGCTGAGCACGGGCGTTCCCGGAAGGGACTTTGAGCTGCCGCTCGTCACGTCCACGGGCGCGCGCGTGGAGATCATGCTCTGTCTCACGCCGCAAATTGGCGACGCGGGCTCGGTCATCGGTGTTGTAGCCATCGGACAGGACGTGACGGAGCGCAACGCCAAGGAGATGGAGTACCAGACGCTCATCGACTCGGCGAACGCACCCATCTTTGGCGTCGACACGGAGGGCCGCGTCGTGATCTTCAACAAGAAAGCCGCCGAGATCAGCGAGTACAAACCAGACGAGGTCATGGGCGAGGACCTCGTGTCACGGCTCATCTCGGAGGACTACCAGTCGGCGGTCGCGGCCGTGTTCCAGAAGGCCTTTTTGGGCGTCGAGACTGCGAATTTCGAGTTCCCGATGATCACGAAGGATGGACGCAGCGTCGAGATTTTGCTGAACGCCACGCCGCGCTACGACCACCTGGGCCAGATCTCGGGCGTCGTCGGCATTGGCCAGGATATCACGGAGCGCCGCGCCCAGGAGCAAGAGTACAGTCGGCTCATTGACACTGCGAACGCGCCGATCTTTGGCGTCGACAAGGACTACCGCGTGACGATCTGGAACAAAAAGGCGGCGACGATCACCGAGTACACGAACGAGGACGCGATCGGCGAGGAGCTCGTCAAGTACATCCACGACGAGTTCCGCAATGCGGTCGTGCAGGTGCTCTCGAAGGCGCTGCAGGGCACGGAGACGGCGAACTTTGAGTTCCCACTGATCACGAAGAGCGGCAGGCGGCTCGAGATTTTGCTGAATGCTACCCCACGATACGACCACAACGGGAACATCACGGGCGTTGTGGGCATTGGCCAGGATGTGACGGACCGCCGCGCGCAGGAGCAGGAGTACATCCGCTTGATCGACACGGCGAACGCGCCGATTTTCGGCGTCGACATTGAAGGCCGCGTGAACATCTGGAACCGCAAGGCCGTGCAGATCACCGAGTACACTGCGCGCGATGTGATTGGCGCGAACTTGGTCGACGAGTTCATCCCCCAGGACTACAAGGTCGGCGTTGGGAACGTGCTATTAAAGGCGCTCGAGGGCGTCGAGACGGCGAACTTTGAGTTCCCACTGATCACAAACACGGGCCGCCGCGTGGAGATTTTGCTGAACGCGACGCCGCGCTTCGACGAGAAGGGTGAGATCATCGGCATGGTCGGCATCGGCCAGGATATCACGGTGCGCATTGCCCAGGAGCAGGAGTACAGTCGTCTGATCGATACCGCAAACGCGCCGATCTTTGGCGTCGACATGAACGGGCTCGTGAACATCTGGAACAAGAAAGCGGCCGAGATCACGCAGCACCCGACGCAGTTCGTGCTGGGCAAGGACCTCGTGCGCGAGTTCATATCGGAGGAGTACCGCAATCCGGTCGGGCTCGTGCTCTCGCAGGCGATGAACGGCATGCAGACGGCAAACTTCAACTTCCCGCTCATCACCCGGTCGGGTCGCCGCGTGGAGATTTTGCTGAATGCGACACCGCGGTACAATGAGCTTGGAGAGATCGTCGGCGTTGTCGGTATTGGCCAAGACATCACGGATCGCATTGCCCAGGAACAGGAGTATAGTCGCCTGATTGACACTGCGAACGCACCAATCTTTGGCGTTGACGAAGACGGGCTCGTGAATATCTGGAACAAGAAGGCCGCCGAGATCACGCAGTATACGTCCGAAGATGTCATGGGCGCGAACCTGGTCGAGAAGTTCATCACTGAGGACTACCGTGAAGCTGTCGGGTTTGTTCTCTCAAAGGCGCTTGCGGGCACGGAGACTGCAAACTTCGAGTTTCCGCTGATGACAAAGGCCGGACGTCGCGTCGAGATCTTGCTCAATGCGACGCCGCGCTTCAACGAGCACGCCAAGGTCATCGGCATGGTGGGCATTGGCCAGGATATCACCGACCGCATCGCGCAGGAGCAGGAGTATGCGCGCCTGATTGAGAAGGCGAATGCGCCGATCTTTGGTGTCGACGTGAACGGCTGCGTGACGATCTGGAATCGCAAGACTGCAGATATCACGAAGTACACGAAAGCCGAGGTGCTGGGCAAGAACCTCGTGAACAACTTCCTTGCGGACGAATACAGAGAAGAAGTCGCGAAGGTGCTCGCGAAGGCGCTCAAGGGCGACGAGACGACGAACTCAGAAGTGGAGCTGCTCACTCGGACGGAGCGAAATGTCAACATCCTGCTCAACTGGACCGCTCGCTTTGATCAGCATGGCCAGATTGTCGGTGTTGTGGGCATTGGCCAGGATCTGACCGATCGCATCGCGCAGGATCAGGAATACACACGTCTGATCGACACTGCGAATGCACCGATCTTCGGTGTCGACTCGAACCTGTGCGTCAACATCTGGAACAAGAAGGCCGCGCAGATCACGCAGTACACGACCGCGGAAGTCATGGGCGAGAACCTAGTCGAGACGTTCATTTCCCCCGAGTACCGCCAAATCGTTGCCGAAGTGTTCTCGAAAGCTCTCGCTGGTGTCGAGACTGCGAATGTCGAGTTCCCACTGATCACGCGCCCCGGTACGAAGATTGAGATCTTGCTGAACGCGACGCCGCGAAATGATCTCCATGGCAACATTGTGGGCGTCGTGGGCATCGGTCAGGATATCACGGATCGTATTGCGCAGGAGTACGAGTACTTCCGCCTGATTGATACCGCGAACGCGCCGATCTTTGGAGTCGACACGTACGGCTGCATCAACGAGTGGAACCAGAAGATCGAGGAGATCACGGGCTACCACAAATCTGCTGTCTCGGGCATGAACCTCGTCGACACTTTTATCGTGCCCGAGTCGCGCTTCCAAGTGAAAAGTCTGCTGAACCAGGCATTGATCGGTATCGACGTTGGCGAAATGGAGCTGCCGATGACGACGAAAATGGGGCGTGCGCTGCTTTTGCTGGTGAACGCGTCCAGCAAGAAGGACATGCACGGCAATATCCGCGGCGTCATCGGCGTCGGACAGGACTACACTGCGAAGAAGCACATGGAGGCAGCCAAGGTAAACTTTCTGGCGTCGTTCAGTCACGAGCTAAGGTACGTCGTGAATGTTGTTTGCTTCTTATATGTTGGAACACTGTTGACTGAACCTTTGTTGTTGTTACAGAACACCATTGAACGGTGTGCTTGGCATGCTGGAGCTACTTCGTGAGCAGAAGCTTGACAAGATCCCCGAGCGATACGTGCACATGGCGTACGTGTCAGGTTCGCTCCTGCTCAACCTCATCAACGACATCCTCGACTTGTCCAAGATCGAGGCTGGGCACATGGAGATTTCGGCTGAGCCGTTCAAAATGGAGGATCTCCTCGACTACTCGATCGAAATCTTCAAGTTCAAAGCCCGCGAGAAGAACATCAAGCTGTCGATGCAGTGCTCGTCTACTGTCCCCAAGTTCGTCATTGGCGACGTTGTCCGCATGCGCCAAGTGCTTTTGAACCTGCTGTCGAATGCGATCAAGTTTACACTCGAAGGCTCCATCACGATTAACTGCAGCACCGTGCCAGCGCCAGATATTTCGAAGTCCCAGATCAAGCTGCTCTTCCAAGTCACAGACACGGGTATTGGCATGGACGAAGAAGAGAAGTCACGTTTGTTCTCGCTCTTCACCAAGCTCGAGCGAACGCGCAAGAACAACCCGACCGGCTCGGGTCTGGGCCTTGCCATTTGTAAACAACTGGTAGAGCTCATGGGTGGCTCGATTGACGTGGACAGTGAACTTGGCGAAGGCTCGGAGTTCTTCTTCACGGTGGTGCTCGGTCGCGTGGAAGAAGTTGCGCTGGGCGAGCCGCTCAAGTACCCGAGCATCCTGCTCCTGGACAGCGGCACGGAGCTGAAAACGGACGAGCTGATCCCCAAGCACGCGCGTATCCTGGTCGTGGAAGACAACGAGTTCAACTGGGAGGTGGTCAAGTGCTTCTGCATGGAAGTGAACCACCTGCTGCAGTGGGAAACGAACGGCCGCGACGCGTTCCTCGCATACAAGGAGCACCACGAGAAGTACGACATGGTGCTCATGGACTGCGAGATGCCAATCATGAACGGGTACGCCGCGACGCAGAGCATCCGCAAGTTTGAGCAGGAGATGAACATCCCGCGCATCCCGATCATTGGACTCACGGCGTACGCCATGAGCGGCGACCGGAAGAAGTGTCTCGACGCCGGCATGGACGAGTTCATCGTCAAGCCCATCGCCAAGGCGACGCTCCTCGCCGCGATCCGCCAATGGATGCGCGTGCGCTATATCGACCAGAAGAGGATCCTGAGCCGCGAGCCGAGCGTGTTCTCGGACGACGGCACGGAGACCACAACTACGGGCGCGGCCAACCTGGTGCCGGCGTCCACGCACAACGAAGCGCTCGACTTGACGCGTGCGATCGCAGACCTGGAGCTCGAAGACCCGATGATGATCAGCCACAACGCCGGCGGACTGCACCTCGCGCACACGGACGCGATGATTACGTCGCTGTCGACGCTGAGCGAGGACCCGTCGAGCCTCTCGGGCACGATGAACACGTTGAACAACAGCCTGGAGGACCGAGGCGAGGGGCTGCTGGCGAGCGTCTCAGGTAGAACTTCGCCAATTTCCAACTCGCTGTACTTGGATGCTGTCAGTGAGCTAAACTCTCTTGCTGCTCTCTCTCGCAATGGGATGATGTTAGGCACGTCACCGTACCTCGAGAATGGCTTTGACGCCCTGCCAGCGCACCGCAAGTCGTCCTACGGCTACGACTACGACGACCACGCCACGTCGTCCAGCTACTACGACCCCGTGTCCAGTTACCAGAACGCCAACAACGGTAGTGTCAGTACTAGCTATGGCAATAGCAATACTTACCACCAGAACGACGTGGACCCGGCGCTCCTGGTAGGCTGCAGCCCGAGCTCGCTGGCGTCGACCGCGGCCCCGGAGGACATTGCGATCCCGGACGGCGACCCCGTGGACTACGCGTTGGGCGTGGACCAGTGCGGCGGCAACGAGACGCTCTTCTTCAGCCTGCTCGAGAAGTACGCGTCCGTGTGCGAGGAGTACATGAAGCGCATCGAGACGGCATTCCTGCACGCGGACTACGTGGTGCTGCGGCGTGAGAGCCACTCGCTCAAGGGCTCGTCGGCCTACGTGGCCGCCATGCGCGTGTCCAAGGCGGCCTTCCGCGTGCAGCTGGCCACGGAGCGCGTGATGGACAAGGAGCACGCGCCGGCCGCCGACGTGACGTCGCTGCAGAGCGCCTTCGAGCTGCTGCGCAAGGAGAACCGACTCGTGCTTGGGTACCTGCGGCGCAACTTCTCGTTCACGATGAAGGACAAGCAGAACAACCGCCATCAGCAGGCCTCGCGCGGCGGCGACGACCAGAATGCCTGTGCGGTCATGTAGATAATCGACCACCAGCCAGCCAGCCAAGAAAGTAATTTATCCCGTATTCCAGAATTCATTCGGCCCAAGCAGCAATCAG
>JAASFY010001211.1:0-11130 GCA_023334035.1 Globisporangium okanoganense
ATTTCCACGTCATTATGACTGTCATGGTGATACTTTGAGTCACTCGAGAAATCTCTGTTCTCCTTCCCAGGATCTCCGAGCAAAGTGCGATCTCGATGCCAGCAGCGTCTTCGCGTCTGTTTTCCACTCTTCGATTCGCTTTGCCATCCTCCATCTCTGAGTACGGACGCGAACGGTCACCTTGCGTAGATAGCAGCCGAGACATTGATCCAACTTGAATATCACTGGTCTTCTCCACAGAATTTTCAGCCTGAGAATCGTGGAGGTCCAAGTTCTTGCCATCCCCATCTTACCGTCCATAATCTGACGGCCAGTAGTTCTCGTCGAACTGGCGCACCGTCTGTTACTGAGACTGCGACGCACCATCGCGAGATCGTGATCGTGACCGAGTTCGCAATCGACCACCTCGTCGTCGACGCAGTTGCTGGCTGCCTGTACGTTCATCATCATTTGAGCTATACCTCTGGTCGGAACGTCGATCGCCACGGGATTCCTCTATTCTCTCCAGTCGGCGATCACCACGTGAGTCGATGCACCAAGGCGGCCATTCCCTCGGAGCCCTTCCAGCTCGAGCGATTCCGGTCCTCGCGTCTCTAACTCAGTCGCTGCTCGTTGTGGTACGGCTGCCAGCTTCGAGCCCGTTGACTCGACTCGCGTGACACAATCTCCTTCCTGACAACCACAGGAGACGACTCTGGTGCACTTCGCTCGGTCGAGCGAGATCGACTTGGCGTCGACTGTGGATTGGAAAGTTACTGGCGCTGCCGCTACTAATTGTCCCGCCAACACAGCTCTTACACTTCCTCTCCAGCGGAATGCCGTTGTCCTCATAGAGCCGCTGTTCTGCAAGTTTGCAATCCTCTTTGTTCATGTAGTGGAGGTACACCACCTGCAGCTGCTGCCAGTTCTTTGGCGGGATCTCGCAGCGTGGCACTGACTTGTTTATCGTGTACCGCTCGCTCAGCGACTTCGCAAACTCTTTCCGGTCGCGGTCCGTGTTGAATTGGAAGCCAGTCGATTTGCACTCGTATCGCACATTCCGCATGATCAGCGACGGTCGTCCTCGCAAAAGCTGCGGCACAAATGCGATGCCATACATCTCCTTTAGGTACGGATCGTGATCCTCACGTCTCTCAAAAAATAGCGGCTCGTACGTTTTAATAGCGGCTTGCGACGCCTCTGGCTGGTTCGTAGGGTCTTCAAGTTGATCTGTAATGACATCGTCCGCTGGCTCTGCTACATTCGGCAAAGTCATCGACACACCAAAAAAACGGCGATGGGAACTGGTCGGTCTGGGTCTTCATCTGCTTCTTCGTAGGGCATTTCATGCGTGGGATAAAATCAGGAATCAGGTTCCCGCTCGTGTCCACAACGTCGTACGGACCGACTCCAGCATTCGCCTTGGTGCCAGCTGCAACTGCGTGAGTTCTACGGCATGCTTTGACGAGAGAGTTCACCTTCCTCGCGAGACGCATGAAGTCGATCTCGGGCCGATTTAGCACTGGGAAAGTCACCAAAACGGAGTTCTTTGATCGTCGGCGGCGACGAGGGGTCACCTGTTCTTCACGCTCGACTCAACTCTTTCCTAATTTGCTTTTGCCTCCTTCAAGCTCGCGTGGAAGTGGGCTGGACACTGGAGTTCGTCGAACGGAAGCATTAATAACTGGCGGCAATTACGAAGACGCTGGAGCGTGGGTAGAAGACGGGTCGGCGGTCCTCTGAATTTTCTTCTTCAGAATGACAAACGACATCAAATCGACTGAATCTGCAGCTGGCTTGTCCTCGCCATCGCCATCGCCATTCTTCTTCTCCACCTTGGCATCAACGCCAGGATCTTGCTTGGGAGCATCACTGTTTGCTGAGGCAGCGACGCCTTCATCCGCAATCATCCCTTCTTCTCCATCTTCTTCACCTTCTTCTTTCTCGTCATCGTCTTCAATCGAGACCTTCGTCATTGGCTCAGGTTTGCCTTCAGCAAACTCGGTAGATACTTGTTTCTTGAAACCCGGATCTGGCAAACTTGCTTGAATTTCGCCAGCCACTTGATCAGTTGACTCTCGCTTCGTTTTCTCAAATGCAATGGCTTCCTCGGCGAGAACAGGGAGCTTCGAGTCGTTTTCTGAGCTGGTAAATTCCTTCTCCGAGCGATTCCCAGCGACTGGCTCACTCGTCACTGCATCATTCGTCTTGGTGGGTTCAGCAACGGAGCTAGCGCCATCGGCAAATGCCTCAATGACCGGTTCTTCAGCGCTGCAGAGATGTTCAGGCTCGATTTCCACCTTACGGGGCCATTCATACTTCGCGACAAACGCATTTATTCGTTCTCGTCTCTTCTTCAGCTACATCTCGTCCCGCTCTTTCTCTTTCCGAGAAGGCGTCCTTGATCCAAGCATGGGCTTCTTTCCCACATCAGCATTACCACCACGGCGCGATTTCGATCCAAGATGAGGCGCGCAGGCTTCACTTCCTCTGTTATTCCCTCGAACGCCAAGGCAATCCCAGGTTTCTGCTCTCGCCGCTTCTTCGAAAGCACTTCGTCACGCTCTCCTTCATGTCTTCGAGTAGCACTAAGATCCTGGTTACTTCTTCGAAGTTTCTTCCTTGGTGTCGTCGGCTTCTCGTCTAAATCCGACTTCGCCCGCTGCACGACATCAGTAGCTTCGACAGCGTCCTTTTGCAGTTTCTTAGGCGACTTGAGTTTGCCACTGGCCTTTGGTGAGTCGACGCGTCTGCTTCCAGTATCAGCGCTTGCCTTCCTAGCTCTCTTCAGCAGCCTCTGACCGTCCGCCTTCGACAGCTCAGCAACTGCAGACGCCACGCTTGATTCCGCTCGCTTCCTCTTGTTCGATCGCTCGCCTGCTGCCCTCTGAGTCTGATCCTAGTGAACGAATTAAATTTGAAGGTTGTGATTTGTATGCGAGAGTGCAACCAGCAACCCGATCGCCCTTCCAGGAAATAATGCTGATGGAAAGATACCATTGTGGCCCGTTCATTCAAACGGGCATTTCCACAGCATACCGTTCGCTATCAACTCAATTTATACACACCACACCAAATTATTGCATTCTCTCATGGAGAGAAAGGCGAGTGAGTGCTGGGATCTTTTCCCGGCCTCCATGAGGTCACGCCAATTGTCTTTCTTACTGTCACCTCTTGCTCAAGCCTAAAAACTTGGTCTTGGTCCACCCCTTTTTGAGCCGTGTTGAACCACTACACCCTCCACCCTGATTAGTCGTGCGCTTTTTGACTGCGGTCAACTTTTGTTACAATCCCCAAATCATTTCGTTAAGTAGCAAAAAAGCTGATTTTTGGCAGTCCTTTACAATCGGAAAGGTAAAACAAGTCGACATGTCTACTTAACATCACAATTTTAGAAAATACCAGGGGTGGACCGCGGTTAAAACACGCACGACTAATTAATTAGGGTGGAGGGTGTAACTGTAAAGAGAAGTGGCTCGACACGGCTCAAAAGGCTCGTGGCTCGGCTCATTTCTTTGAGCTTTTTCTCTTGAACAATGTATGCTGTGAAATACAGTTGGTGACGCATGTAGTGGTGTCGTGGACACATTTATAAGCGACGCTATGCGGTAACAGTCAACAATTCAGAAACGATCACGCATTTCTTTTATTTTCCCATTTGACACAAGACACAAGACGAGCCCAAGCCAGCCTCTCGATCGATCATGGTGTTCGGCGCAGCAATGAGCAGCGAGTGGCGCAGGAAGTAGGACGAGAGCGACCGCGCCGCAACCACCGTCATACTCTAGGTTAACGACGTCTACGACACGTACCCGAGCGAACACGGGCGCGGCGGTACGTTCTCATTTCCCATAGAGAAATGAGCTCTTCGCTTTTCTGTGTGGCCAATATGCGCTACGCCACCACCATCCGTTGACCAGCTACACGCGTGATTAACTCGTGTGGTGGTTGTTTGTGTCTGCCTGGCGACTGATACAATAGGCATCGCAGAGCTGGCGACGCTTCTGGAGCGCGAGAAGGCGTTATTGCCGCAGGACGTGAAGCTGCTGGTGACGCTCAACGGCGACTTTCTGTCCGACTCGGAGGTTGGCGTGCGACACCAAGGGTGCGTTAACTATACAAGGCGATCGCGAACCTGAGTCCACAGGCCGTGAAGCAGGACATCGTGACCGACTGCTCGCCCATGGCCTAGCTCTGCATCGCCGCGGCCTACGAGCAGCGCTTCAAAAAGCCGCTGATCATCAACATTATCTACCCCGCGGACCCGATGACGAAGCTGCCCGTGTACAGCCCGAGTGGCAAGTACGTGGTCAAGCTCTGGGCGAACGACGTGCCTCGCAAAAAACGAAGAAACAAGGTCGTAATCGGCGACCTCTTGCCTGTGAGCCCAACGGGCCAGTTACTGTCGTCCTGCACCACGCGCGAGAACGAACTATGGGTGAGTCTGATCGAGAAGGCTTATCTGGATCTCAACGGCGGCTACAACTTCCCCGGCGGCAACTCGGCATCGATCTCTTTGCGCTCACGGGCAGGATCGCCGAGTGCATCTCCTCAGCGACTCGCGGAAAGAGGACCGACTCTGGGAGCAGCTCAAGAGCGACGACTGGACAGCAGCAGCAGACGATGACGTCGGTGACCGTATGGGTGCTGCTCACGAGACACGTGCGCGTCGTGGAGCGCGATTCGGACCACGCGTCGCAGCAGTTCCTGATGCTTCACGTGTACCACAAGGAGTCGGGCAAGCGCGTGTTCTATAACCAGGACGCGCTCTGGTGCGGCGCCTACAGCAACAACCCGCACACGCTCGTGAGCCTGGACGTGGACCTCACGGACGACAGATTGCCGTCGTTTGTAAGTCTTGCCTCGATGGGGATCGTGAAGGTTGCTCTCATTCGCTAATGCCGTTGCATTGTATGCCTGTCTGTGTAGACGCTCGTGGCCTCGCAGTACGAGAAGTTTGCGCCACTCGACTTCACGATCTCAGTCTTTTCTACGTCGCGGTTCACGTTCCAGGCCGTGCCGCAGATGATTAGCGACCCGTCGAGCAGCGTGGTGGTCCACGGCGAGTGGGACGCTCTCACTGCTGGTGGACGTCCGTTTTTCTCGAGCTTCATGAGCAACCCGCAGTACCACGTATAGCTCGCAGGCGGCGTGCCTACGAATGTGTGAAGCCTGTATGTGTTCCTGGAAGAGGCGTCGCTGATGAACCAGGACGCAGCGACAAGCAGTGCACCAATGAACTTGCGAGCAGCGCTGCACACAAAGGAGCGGGTCTATGGAATCTCAAACTCACTTCCAGTGCTGAGCTCTGGGGAGTACCATCCCGGGTTTTGCTTGATCGAGATTATTGCTAAGCAGCTCGTGGGGCTGCACGGCTTTGTGGTGATCCCGTCGACGTTCGAGCCCGACTTCCTGACCAAGTTCACACTGCGAGTCGTGAGCGATCCGCCGAACGCAGTAGCTGGGATAGCGTGCCATGCCGTGCCACCGGAGGGCTTTGGCATGGCGCTCACGCAGCTCCGAGGCCAGTGGGATCTCCAGTCGGGCTCGGCTGCGGGCTGCTCGAACTATGGGTGCTACACGTTCAAATTTCTGGTCCACGTCTTGCGCGAGTGCGAGCTCTTTGTGCGGCTGCAGGTCGTGAGACACAATGCTACAATTGGGACTCTGCCGGCGACCAACGTGTCGGTGTTTGAGAGCACGGCCAAGGGCGACCTGATGCTCGCGTCTAACCCAAAGACAGCGTTCCGTGGCGCCTCATCCGAGGATGGCGTGTACGTGGCTGGGAATACGTCGGGGGTCACGACCAATAAGAAAGGGAATGGCGGAACGCGGTTCCCTGCTGGCTGGTACGTCATGCTGCCGTCCACGTTCGAGCCCCACGAAAGTGCGTTTGAGCTCAAGACCTTTGCCTCCCAGCAGGTGGAGGTGTGCAGCTTATGACACTGAGAGAGAAGGTAATGAACAAAGCATTTTTCTGGTATCATTATAACAAAGCACATTTTGAACAAACCATTTTTTTACTTTCCTGTAACGTAAGTTTGTAGTACTTCCTCTGTTCCAAAATTATAGGTACACAACATGAGAGGGCGTCAAACTTTTGATGCGCACATCGTTTGAATGAGCAAATGCAGTGGTCAACGCAGCCCCATATTGTTGTTGATTCGAGGCGTACATCGCATTTTTCCTTCCTTATACCATCTGCCGAGACTCACTTGAACGAAGCTTTTTTTAGTTACGGATCTTTCATGCTCCGGTTTGAGCAGTGGGCTCTGCATTCCTGCTCGATATGGCTGTAGGCTCATGCGAGAAGCACACAGGCTCTACTGCTGCAGTCACAGGCGGCAACCTCGTGGTGCTCACGTGCCAGCGCGTGGCGTGTCCGTGGCTCTTCCCAAAGTCCTTTGGCGACAAGTGGGGCTGGCTGCAGCATCTGAGCGAGGAGTTCGCCCAGCACTCGCTGCAGCTGCTTGACCTCCTGCCCGTGCAGATTGTATCATCCAGCAGCAGGAGCACCAGCGAAAGCTCTTTGTTTCCAAGGTGCTCGAGGAGATCCCACTGCAGCGCCACGTGTGGTTCCACCCGTCGCGCGACCTTGCGATGCTGTCGCTGGGCGAGTCTCTTGCCGATGTTGACTGGGAGAAACATGCCCACGGTGCTGCTGTTGCTGGTGATATCAGTGACAGCATTAACAAGTGGCTTGGAGCTGCTCGCGCTCTCGGACCCGGCCAGGAGCGCATGCGTATCGGGCGACGTCGTGCTCTTCACGGGCCACAAGCAGTTTTCATTCACTGTGGACGCTAATGAAGCTGAAAACGACATCGGACAGTTCCCAAAGGAGGGCTGGGCTGCTTCGTGGGCGCGAGCAGCCAGGGCCAGGCGTTCGTGTGGAGCGAAGAGGTGTTAGAAGAAGGCATGTGCGGCGGCGCGGTCGTGAACGCCGAAGGCGACTGCGTCGGGCTTATCGAAGGTATCGTGCCGTCCTTTGTGTACGCAGTAGGCCCGTTCTTCGAAGTCCATGGGGACGGTGAAGGCGCAACTAGCATGCGCAAGGCGCTCACGGACCATGTCGCGTTCACCCCCGCGAGCGACATCGCAGCGTTCCTGCTAGAGAAAGGGCCGCTGCTGGCCACAGGCACGCTGCTGGGCCTGGACGACGACGAACTCTGGTAGCACCGTCGCCACCACCAACATTATCAAACATGACTGTACTTCATCACAAGTGCCAACACCGAGCAGTCCCATTGTGTCTCCTATTTAGTTGTTTATTCTAGGACCTGCTTTGCTTGTCAAGTGTCATTCTAGGATCTCACACCTCTTCAAGATCCTAAATAAAGCGCCCCTTCAGACTGTCGTGTCGCTGCTGGCGCTCCCATTGCCGTTGCTGCCGCTGGTATCTTCCGCTCCGCGCGCAGCACTGGAGCCGTTCGCGGAAAGATACGCCTCCGCCTCGAGCTTGGTGGGGAACCACTTGTGCTTGGCGCCTGGAAAGCCCTTGACGAGTGGCTCCGTATCACCCCATGTGGAGAAGATGCCCTCGTCATGGCCCTTCGCCACTGCGTAAAAGCCATCTCGCGCCATGCTACTGGAGATACTGGTTGTGCAGGTGATCAAGTGCTTGGATGCAGTCGTGAGTTGTGCGTGGCGGTTGTTGGAATGACCCTCTCTCGCAACTGCTTATTCTACAACACCCACACTCAAATCTTCAACGTCGCTCACTCGTATAGCAGCAGGCCACGAAGACCCGATAAGCGATGCAAGAAGCGTTCAGCCTGAGTGAGTCGCTCTTCCAGGAAGTGGGGAGGTACCTGCCTGTGAACGCGAGGATGCGTGGCACGATGGACAAGATCCGCAAATCCAACCCGGACGACTTTGAGAACGATCTTAAGTACCTGGCGGCCGACGCCAGGCGTCCTATCGAGCGGACGAAGCGCGGCCGAAAGCGGTCGCGGCCTATAAGGCTACTCAGGAGCAAGGTCAGTGAGCTGAAGGACGCGACAGGGCAGTGGTGCGTCGTCATGGCCACGGTCCCTGGCCATCCCAACCCCAATCCCATCGCCACGGTCGTGCCCTTTAATCCGGCATTGCCATGTCTCCAGTTCATCTACCGTCTCAATCCCTATTCCGACACGGACGCAGTGCCGCACACCGGTTGGATCGGAGCGAACCCGCTGCCCTTTAATGCAGCGTTTGTGCAGGGCGCAAATCTCGAACCAAGGGAGATCCAAGACCTCACCATTGGGTACCTCGGCACAGCGAACCATCAGACTGGCGCCTTTGAGAGCTGTCTCTTCTGGAACGCTGCCAGCGGCAATAGCATCGTCTTTGAAATGACGACGGTCGAGAGCGCCTGCACTCAACTGCGCGCCATGTATTTTTTCAAGTTCTAGGAACAGGAACGAACTTTAAAAATGCATTGTCACATGTCTGATTTTCAAAAAGAGATTAATACTGCTGCCAAGTGCAGGCCACCAGCCCTCACCGGAACCATGGATTGCCTCGGTCCCACGGATACGAGTGCTGGTAGGGACTGCTGGATGGGAGGAACTTCCAGAGCTGCCGTCCAGTCCGTGCCCCAGAAACCGTCGCCGCTAGTACGCGCAGCGGCGGGCTCGGCGTCCAGCAAACTCAAAGATCGCGGCGAGCACATCTGGTGGTAGCTTGGCGAGTCGAGAGTTCCCAGCGTGAGTGACGCTGAGAAGCGCGAGCCGACGGCGCATCGACGGGAGCCGAGCAACAAACTGACGCGGAAGGGCCTCGAACTGGGCCGTCTCCTCGGCGTCGGGGTCGCCAACAAAGACGGCGCGTCGCAGCGCGGAGTTGGCCGCGAGCGCCCCGAGAAACGCCTGGGTCACCGCTTCCTTGCTCGCGTCGTCGACTAGAAAGGTGCCCACTTTCAGCTGACGCAGCGTTCGCGCCACCGCGCGCGCCGGATTCTTCAGCGCGGCCAGCAGCGACATCGGTCCCGCGGGACCACTCTCAACGGAGAGCTCGCAGACGCCGCATCGGCCTTCGTCGAATGCCCGCACGAGTTGGTCGAAGAATAGCGCGTCGGCGTAGCTTACATCCAGCTCCTGCAGCTGCGGGCATCGTGCTATGATACTGTCGGCTATGGAGGCGCCGAGCGGACGGTGCAGGGCGTACACGAGGAAGCTCCTCAACTTGCTTCCAACACGAGCCAAGAGCGCGTCCACCGCGGAGGTGACACTGGGGGCGTCGCCGTGAGCAACCACTATGCCCAGCGCACGCAGTGGCTGGCTGGCGTCGCTCGACCAGCTTCCGTCCGTCAGTTCAGCGAAATCGTCGCAGAGGAGGACCGACCACGTGAGCTTGGTCAGACTGGGACAGCGCTGGAGAACCGTCTTGAGCGCGCGACACGACAGGCCGCGATGGCCACCGACGTTGATCTCGAGCTCGCGCACGCCAGCACACGCCAGCAGGGGCGCGACGAGGCCCACACTTGGCTCGGCAGTCGTTTGCGGAAGCTCCCATTTCACCGCGTGCACACGGGTGGTGGCTGCGACTGCTACGAGTGCGTCGCTGCCGACGTCTCCCGTTCGCGCGTCGCCGACACCGAGCTGAAGCGCCGCGACGTCTTGGTCCGTGAGCTCGCCGAGGTCGAGCACGAGCTTCTGGATTCGCACGCGCGAGCTCGGGGCAAACAGCGTGGCGCCGACGGCCTGAAGCGCGCGACGCCTTTGCGCCGCGTCGTCCTGGATCGGCCATTGCAGCGTCAACTCGTCGAGCGGACCGCACCTGTCCCTCACGAACGCCAACAGCTGGAGCAGCGTGTCAACCGTCAGGTTGTGGTCGTACATGATGGTCATTCGGTGCACGCGCACCGGTGCACGGGCACTGCGCGCGGCCCAGTTGAACAGCCACTGCCACGGGTCCGGGGCTCCTTCGGGCGCCCACGAGAGCGCCATTTCCAGGTTCGTCGCGACGCCACCGGCGTTCAGGATCGTCGTGAAGAGCGGCGCGAGGTACGGCGACGCACTCTGCGCCGCGCGGCCCGCCACTTCCACGCGCGTGATGCAAAATTGCCGAGTGTCCGCCGTCTCTGTAGCGTGCCGGGCCAGCAGTGCCTCCAGTTCGCGCACCTCCACCTCATTATCCGCGTCGTCCGCAGCGGCTCCGAAATACGGGGCACCGAACGGCGGCTGCAGCGCCCCAAGCTGCACCACGAGCTGCGTCTCGAGCGGCAGCACGTCCTCCTCCTCGGCCGAGGCGGGCGCGCGGAAGAACGCCTCGCGCAGCTGCTTGTACTCGTCGCTGCCGTCAGTCGCCTCATTCCAGTTGTAGAGCGCGTCGTGGAGCATGCGGACGGCGGAGCGGTGGCTGTACTGGCCTTGGAGCGCGAGCTGCACGACGGGTCGCGCACCGCGGCGGTCGATCGCGTCGCAGCGCGCACAGAGCCCCGCGCCGAAGGGGCAGAGCGCGCCCCCGCGGTCGTCGTCGCCCTCACTGTCGTCGTCGCCCTCACTGTCGTCCCACAGCGCGTTGAAGACGGCCGTGTCCACGTGCGGCGCCGTCGTGAGCGCGACGACGCGCAGCAACTCGCCCAGGCCGCGCGGGGCAACGACCGTCCCGTCGAGCGTCGTGACGTGCACGTGGACGAGGAGCTCGCCGCAGTGGCGCCGCGCGGCGGCGTCCGCGGGCCGCATCACGTCCAGCGCCACGCCATCGTCACGAAACGCGAGCAGGCGCTGACGCCACGCGCGGAGGAGCAGTCCGTGCTGCGGCGGCGTGGCCATGTTCCGTTGGTTGGGTTTAGGGTTTAGTTGGGGTATTCCCCGCTCCTTAAGAACGAATAAAGAGATGTGCAACATACCATTTGACGGGTCTTGTCAATTCCGGCATTTGAGTAATTTATTTTGGGTGATCGTATGGGTGATTGGGTCATCATACATAAAAAGACAATTTTTGGCGTAACCACCCGGAAAAAATTACATACATTTCAGATATGGGGTTTTGGTAGTACTGATAGTATGTGTGCAATGTTTCAGGCTTGTCTGATCACTGGATCGAGTGGTCGTACGAACAGAACATTTCTGTTCGTACGCGGGACTATTCTGGCTCTACCAATCGCTCCAGTGACATTTAGACGACATGCAGTATACCAAACGATGTGCCGACGCATTTCACATCTTC
>JAASFY010001212.1:0-11125 GCA_023334035.1 Globisporangium okanoganense
GCCGTGGCCATGGCTGGCTGGGCATCCGCAGCCTGGGCGAGCGGTACAAAGAGGGCGACCACGGCGATAGCGGAGAGGATCACGATCTTCTGCATGGCGGCTGATCGGCTTGCTTGGTTGGGTTTGCTTGAGATGTGCGTCAACGAACTCCAATTGGAAACTGAGAGCTCGAAGCAATGGCCACGAGATGCTATCTCTGCCATCCGAGCTCGTTCACTGCTCACCTTCCGTCTCTCTTCGGTGTGTATGTGGTTGGAGGAGAACTGGATGAGATTTTGCTTCGAAATTCTCTGAGCGCCATTGCCAACATCTTCTTGGAAACGCCCGCCACACTTGGTCGTCAGATTTCGTCATTCGCATGACTGCTTGTTGCATGCGACTCGGTCCATTTCCTTGCATTCACCATCTGAATTTACTTTGGGCTCCACATACCGAGCCGCGTGTCGAACTGCATGCGGAGGAACTTGTAGTACCGCGTCATGTGATGGCGGTCGTGGCTCTTCACGGCTTCGTCCACTGCGATCACGATCAGCGGCCACACGAACAGGATCAGCACCCAAAAGTACCACGGCACGATCTCACCCACGAAATACCAGAGCGTGTGGCCGTCGCCACCCACGAATCCTGCACGAACCATGCTGATCACCAGCTGGACGCACAGCAGCAGCGCACACGTCCCGAGCCAAATCCCATTTCGGAATGGTGACATGGAGAAAATGCTCTCGCATCGGTACAAATACCCACACGACGACGCGAGAATCGAGATACCGATCGCCAGCAGCATCCCGGCTTCCGCTCGATCCACTGCTGCAGCTACGACTAAAGGGCGTGGTTGTGACAGCACGATCGAGTTGTGCAGCATGAAGTCGAGCCACGTGAACTCTGCATACTTGCCTCCGAGCTGGCTTCGAGAGGACTCGAGCGAGAATCCTAAGAGGCACTCAAACACGACGATCGAGATGAGCGCAGACGGGAGATGCCGGATCACAAAGTAGGTCGCGAGACGTGGCAGGTCTTCCTGAAGCTCAATCTCCTCGTTCTTGCGCGGCGTTTGCTTCATCACGTCCTTCTCGCTCGCGGACGCCAGCATCGACAGACTGATCGCTGGCACGAGGATCCACAAGAGCCAGAAGATCGACGCGCAGCTCAGCTGAGGCACAAGCGGGAACGGAATTACGTACGAGGACAGGATCAGCGTTGCGATGAAGAGCTGCGACACGAAGATGAACGCGATCATCTGGTGGAAATTTGTGAGCACACAGCGTCCGAGTCGAATGAGCTCGATCAGGTGGGTCAGACTTGGCGTCGCGTCCTTGTTGCTGCCGCCATGGGCGTCTTCTGCATAGCTGTTTATGCGGAAGGAGCACGTGAGCGTGTTGAGAATGTGGCTGAACTGGATGTCGTCTTCCGAGAACACCGGCAGCTCTTTCCCTTTCGGCAGCTTCTCGTCGAAGAAAGTGTGCGACCCGCCCTGCAATGCTGCCGCAGTGTCGGCTTTTGAGAACAGCGCGGCGTTGCACTCCTTCAGCGACGACCCCACGCCCATCACAGCTTCATTGTTTTCTTGGAAGATGGAGATCATCTCACTGATCGTCTCGGGAGTGCTGTCAGTGTACAGCGACACGAGCAGCGGGACATTGTCCACTTCTTCCAGGTGCCGCTTGATCGCCTCCACGCCGTGCGGCAGTCGTGCTTTCACATCCCAATCCGAGTAGTTTGACGTCATGCGGTGCGGATCCGGGCCGTCACTATCCAGCGGTCGCAGCGAGATTGCGCAGTTCCAGTCCGTCTCAATGCCCATCTTCTCTGCCAAGAGCTTGCTGCGACGCATATTCCGCGGCGAGAAGTACACGAAGCGAATGCCGCAGGCTGTGAGGTCCTCAATGAAGTCAGGAATGCCTTTCTTCGGCTGGACGCCAGTGGCCACCATACCGAGAAATATCTGGTCCTCTTGGATACGCCACAGCAACGAGTCGCGCTCGAACGAACCGGTTTCAGATGGGTTTACAGGAGCAGATGACGCCACGTCACTCAAGGACACCATTCCGCCGAGTGCATTGGCATGGCGCTGTCTAGCCGTCGGAGACATGGAGCGACGAGGAGCAACGCTACTGCCACCCAACGTTGTAGGATTGCTCACATTTTCCAGATCACTTGAGTTGAATCGCTTGTCGTCCACCGAGCTCTGAGATGCGACCGGCGATATGTCTGGCTGGCTACGATATCGTTCTCGTCCAGTCGACCTCTCATTTTGCATTCCGCTCGTAACACTGTCAGTTGCGGCTGGGGGTGCCATTGTTTCTGCGCCACTGTAGCTGTTGATATCACCCGCTGTGCTATCGTCGACCAGGTACACAGGCGGCAACATCTCGTTCTGGTAACTCAAGCCGCCTGAAAGCCCTTGAGCGTCGGGAGTTCGGCTGCGACTGAACACCGCATTCAGTTTGTGTGGCACTGGAACGTACGAGAACGCAACGCAGTCCAAGTCTTCGACGCGCCACTGGTTGTACATCTCAAGAATGGCGCGACGCTTGTCACTTGTCAGAGGGCAAATTGACTTGCCGTCCCAATATTCGCTACACTGTGTCAGCGCGATGGTAGGATGACCGCGCGATAAGAGCTGATGGCGGTTCGTTCGCTTGTCTTGCACTACTGTCGAGTAGAGATGCGTCTTGAGGTTGCCACGGTAGCGTGTATCATCTTGTCCCTGGTCGTGGTGGTCGGTTGTGTGCTCGTGGTGCGCCAAGCGCGGACAGATAATATGAATCGACTGCTGACGCTGGAACACCTTGAGGTCGTCTTCCAGTACAAAGCCCATTTCACGCGACAGGTTCAGCAAGTGCTTTGGGAATGGGAGCATCCGCACGTGGGCTGACAGGCGCTGCATGCAGCTGCGCAGATACGGGTCACACACGCCTCCGGTGGATGCATCATCCAAGTTGGATAGTGTCTCGTTCACCAGATATCGCATCGACGTGTTGTAGTGGGCAGCAGGGTCTTCAGCGTCGTTGAGCAGAATCGCGAGGCCAATGGGTTTTAGCGAAGGCAGGTGTTGTCTCCACTTGGGGTCTTCGAACTTTAGCCCGGTCTCACACTCACGCTCGGGATGCAAGTCTAACACTGTCGAGCTCCCCTGTTTGTCGTTCAGCAGGAAAATCTCTTCGACCGACGGCGATTGCTCGCACAGGATGTCGTCGTCAAAGCAGCAGAGCATCGTCGTGCTGCCCAGTCGCTCGAGAAGCCGGAATGACCGAAACGGGATCGGCAGACGCACTGCCTGCTCGTCACTGCTACTGGCGTGCGCTTCCGTGCAGTTCATCGTTCGAAACCGCAGCGCCACCAGGAAATACTCAAGCGATCTCTTTATCGCCGACTGCTTGGACGCTTTCTCGGAACGCACCTTCTCTCGGTCTTCAAAGTCGTAAATGTCGGACTCGTGCGATTTAGGACTTGCGCTTGACTGAAGTGGAGACGACGGCACGTCATCAAGATCGTCGCCAAACGCATCGCCACTTCCGGCACTCTCTTGAGCTTTCTTCTTCTTCTTTGGGAGCACGATGTTCTCGAACGAGCCCAGGATCGATGCGGTCGCTGCGGCTTCAGCCAGGAAGAGCACGAACGGCGTGTTGAGCGACGCAAAGCAGAGCCAAATGCCGATGGGACCCAGCAGAATGTGGTTCAGCGTCGTGTAGAGCGAGCGATGTTGCAACACAACGCGAAGACCGATGGCCACGAGCACCAGCACCGAGTACAGTGTGCACACGTAGATCGCGATCAGCCGGGCTTTCGCCTGCAGCTTCTGTGTGTACGTCTCTGGTCGGTTGATGCGAAAGAGCGCGTCTTCAATGTCGCTCACGACAGGCGTCTCCATCATCTCAAAGATGCGCATCTCGCCACAGAGCTCGAGCAGCAGCGCGGGGTTGAACGTGGCATTGCAGCGTGTCGTCTCAGCGAACTGGCTGCTCCAGGACGGGATCTTGCTGCCACGCGGGATCAGATGCTGCCGCTGCTGCTGGTCAGCGTTTTCTTGTTGTCTACCGCTGGGGTCTGTGACGATGCGCACCTGTCCTGGGGCAACGTCACCGCTCGTGAGACCGACCACGTCGCCTTCCACGAGCAGATTCATCGGGATCCGCTGCCACTGGCTGTCGCGATAGCACGCGACGTAGCTGTTCGACGGTAGCAAGTGCGCAGTCTTGACGCCGCCGATCCACGTCCTGGGCGTCGCGTTCTCCTCTTGGGCATGCGCGTCGATCATGTTGGTGATGGCGACGCGTACGCGCTCGGCCATCTCTTCATGATGACGGCGCTTCTGCGTTGCGTTGAGTAGGATGTTGAGCGCCGCGGCAGCGACGAGGAACAGGCCTTCAAAGAGCGGCGCGAATGACTTCTCGCTCGTCTTGCGCACGTAGTCGGTGAAGCGGAAGACCGCGCAGACCACGAGCAGCAGAGAGAACGGGTCGCGGAACTCCTGCGTGAAGTTGGTGCTGCGCTCCTTCTCGCGGATCTGGTGCTCGATCGCCTGCAGCAGCCGCTTGCGCGCGACCACCATCGAGAGCCCGAGGTTCGCGCCGCTGGTCGCGAACGCGTTGTCCTTGCCGCTGAGCGCGCGGAACGTGCTGTACGAGCTGTTGGTGTCATTCGCGCCGCGTCGCGACGGATAGTTCGGGGGCTTGGCGTGATGCCAACGCGACGCCGTCGTCTTCACATTGCGCTCCTCGTGCTTGAAGTGCACGCCTCGCTCACGCAGAGTCGTGGGCAGCAGCCGCTCGCCTTCCATGGCTGGCTTGCGGCTCTCGTAGAGGAGTTGAGCTCGTGAGATGGACAGGCGTTAGGAGCAGATCAGTAGGTTACGTACGTACGCGTTGTCGCTGTGTTAGGCCTGGAAGAAAGGGACGTGGAGCAGCTCTTAGTGTCGCTCGCTCGTGCGCATGAAGATCCGCATTCGCCATCAGAATGCGGCAACGCGCATTGAGCATGAAACGCAAATTTACCGAAATAATACAAAATTTCCTTTATATTAAGCGTACTGATCACAGCACTTTTATAGTTGGACAGTACTACTCTCAGTGGATGCTGTATTTACAAAACCAGTTTTCTCCACCGTGATTGGTCTAAAACAGTGCCGATATGTTATGTTATGTTTTCTGATTGGTGGAAAGTGTATCTTGCGACGAGAGCGGCCAGAAACCAACGAAAAACCGCGCGGCCGGTCTCGCACCATTTTCCATCGGGGAGCAAGAGCAGGAAGCAAGCAGGAAGATCAGCAGCAGCGATGCCGAAGAACAAGGGCAAGGGAGGCAAAAACCGCCGTCGCGGGAAGAACGACAACGAGGAGAACAAGCGCGAGCTCGAGTTTAAGGAGGACGGACAGGGTGCGTGTTGCTATCTAGACAGGGAACGAAGGGGGACCTTTTTGGGTTCATTCATGCCGCCGAAATGAAGAGCTACGGTAACTGATTGAGGGGCTCTCTGTTGCTGTTGTTATATGGTAACTATAGAGTATGCGCAGGTGGTTCGCATGCTCGGCAACGGTCGCCTCGAGGCGTACTGCTTTGACGGCGTGACGCGACTCGGGCACATTCGCGGCAAGATGCGCAAGAAAGTGTGGGTCGGCGCGGGCGACATCATCCTCGTGAGTCTGCGTGAGTACCAGGACGGTAAGGTCGACATCATCCACAAATACAATGCTGACGAGGCGCGTAGTCTCAAGGCCTACGGCGAACTGCCGGACAACGCGCGTATCAACGAGACGGCAGTCGACATGGCCGTCGAGGGCGACGACGACGACATTGGCTTCGAGTTCGACGACATTTAAGCTGCACTGGCGCTCTTCGGATCCTGTTGCTGGGCTCGTGGCGTGATGCATGGAGGACGAGGGCGAGCGAGCGAGCGTGTGTCTCTCCTCTCGCTTTCAGACTATTATTTGAGGGACGGGATGGCACCCGCCGCGGAGGGGTCATGCGCATGCCAAGCGAGCCAGAATGATGGACGAATGGACTGGTTGAGAGAGTGGAGAGACATGGCTAGATAAACAAGACAATCGGATTAATGCTACGTATCATTTTGTGTTTTGCTTTCTTTTTGTCAGCCGCGCTGGAGATGGTCTAAGTTGAATTCCTGGGGCTATTTATAGCTGCTTGTGGCCATGTGCTGGGTCATGTTGAAGAGCTCAAAATGGTCGCACAGGCCAGTTGCTCCAAGCGCAAGCGCGACGCTCGTGTCTCCAACAACAGCAGCAGCAATAGCAGCAAAGCGATGCCGCTCGTAGACCAGAAAGGGCCGCCGTCGCCCACGATGCTCGGTTCGCGCTGCGAAGACGAAGGCCGCAGTGCGTCCAGCACCAAGAAGCCACGACCAGCCAATCCCAATGACAGTGCTGTTGCATCAGCAACTACGAGCCACCAAGACGAGGACATGGAGGACCTGGCGCCACCCATGAGCCCTCGAGTGCGCAAGCGGCTGGACGACGCCAAAGAGAACGCGAGTCTCTTTGGACCAGGTGAGAAAGGAGCCTTGTATTTTTTCTGAGCAGCTCAATCTAATTTATGGGGATGCTGACTGACTGACGATGGCGATATGCGCTTATAGTGTGCTCGCAGGGCGAGGTGATCCAGTGGATGAGCGCGTGTCACCCGGAACTCATCGAGTTCGGCCGCGAACTGGAGCGGAGAGGCTTCCACACGCTCAGTAGCATCGCGTTCCTGACCGAAGACGACATTGACTGCGATATCGACATTGCCATCAAGCTGCTTCTGCTCACGACGCTCTCGCGACTGCGCCACGAGTTCTTCCGCATGTGATTTTTAATAATAATAATATTTTTCCCCTATAAAGCAAGTTACTCTATCGGATTAGGGTTTGAGCCAACTCACTTCAGTCCTTGTTACGCGATGCCGACTTCCAGTGTTAAGCCATGGTTGGTCTGTTGTATTTATGCTATTGTAAATATTTCTCAGGCTGCCTACAGTTCGATAGCGTGGCTGTTGCTGATATCAACACGACCGCCTTCTTCCTGGTCGTGGTCGTGAGATGCTACCTCAGTCAAGTCTTGGCTGCCATAGTCGACCTCCTAGTGCTCAAGCGCGAGCTCACTCTCGACTAAGGGCTGCTCAGCATATGAATATCCTTCAAGAGCCGTGTCGGTATCACCAAAGGTGACTTGAGATCCGTCCTCCGTATAGAAAGCTGAATCATCTGGTGGGTACTCGGATGAAATTTGTTGGCCGGGGTCGTCGTGATACGCGTACGGGTGGTCTTCATATACAGCTTCTGTCGTCTCGTGCTCAAGCTGGTCGTCGTATCCAGGATCTGGAGTTAAGTGTCTCTCATAATGAACTTCAACAGAGTTGTTCTCAGTGGGTTCAGTATCGACTTGATGGTGAGACTCGTACTCTGGAGTCTCGACCGCTTCGTGGGAATAAAATCCCCCCTCAGGGGCGAACTCTTCGTGTCCATACGTGTCCATGTAGCCACTCGAATCTTCAGTTTGGAGAACTGGCTGCTCGTCAGGATGACTGTACTCAGGTTGTTCCAGTTCAGCCTCGTACCCAGAGTGGAGCTCTTCGTTTGCCATTGGAGTAAACCCGTCATGAGTCTCGCTTGAATGGCTGTCGACGTCTTCTGTAGCCCAGGTTGGCTCAATAAGGACCTCTGGCAGAGAATGCGCTTCCCCTTCGTGGTCGAGTCGCAAGTCTGAGCCAGTCACTTCATTCGCTGAGCTCTCGGCGTGGTCTTGAACTTCATTTATATCCGCATCTTCGTCAGCCATCTGGGCAATTGGCTCGGAAGTTGGTACGCTTCGGTCCAAAACCAATGGCGAATCTTCAATAGCGGCTGTCTCTTCATCTTCATCTTCATCTTTAAGAATTGAGTTCTCAAGGACAGGGACGAGAGCTCTAGGTGACCCCGAAGCTTCGACTGCCTCAGTGCTCGTATATACGTCACTTGGCTCGACACCACTTGCTTCACTTGCGCTTCTCGCTTCAAGGGCGCTCACTGCTATATTCGATTCCGTAGGGGTCGCTGAGAGCTCACTGGACACTGAGCTGTCGCCTCTAGTCTCGAGAACAGGAGGATCACCGGTCGATTCATCGAGAAGACTCAAGATGTCTTTTTTGTCGAGCTCTTCCGTTTCTACTACAGCCGCGATAGCACCAGCATCCGCAGAACCGGGGTCATCTGGGCACGATACCGACAAGCTCTCTGCTGCTGCTATTGGGATTTCGTGTAAGCTTTTGACTTCATCGCTGGCTGGTACGTCTTCGGTTTCTGGTTGAGACTCTGTCTGGTGGCCCAAGAGTACCGCTTCGCCCAATGGGTCGGTGCCACCAGCAGATTCTATCGAAGCACCGGTCGCGTCTGCTGCTTCTAGCATAGTATCAGGAATGGCAGTGGTGCTGAAATCCCCAAGCGCTTCTTGTGCAGGCGACTCGTTGGCCTTCTCTACTTCAGCTTCACTCAGATGGCTCCCTTGTCGACTTGGTGACTCAGATTCAAGCTCGTTCTCCTCTGTGGGTGTTGGCTCTGCTTCGGGCGGCAGACTTTCATCTGAGATTTCTGCAACATTAATCAGCTCGCTATCGATTATATCACCAGCGTTAGCTTCCACGACGTGTTCTGCGTTGACTGGAGGTGGTGATACGTGTTGCTCTTCGTGTTGAAAGGTAGAAGCAGAGTCTTGAGTCAAGTCTTCCGAGGTCTCCAGTGCGTCACGGGCATTTCCCACGAGTGGTGCTTGTTGGAAGTCATCCCTCAGGGCTTGCGGTGAAACCGGAGCATCTAGGTTGAATGTCGATCGTTCCTCAACTAGTGGCTCCGCCTGACTCACTGGTTCCATCTCAGTCATCATGACCTCCACTGCAGGTCCACTCAGGCTGTTGTTGTTTTCTGAAATTGGTGGCTCTTCATCCTCTTCCGCTGCTACTGGGGGTTGGAACTTGACCTCTTTCCGCTTCTTCTTTACCGAGCCTGGTGTTTTCGCCACGCTCCTAGCATCACCATCCTTATCACAACCACCATCAAACCGAAAGCGAGGGCTGAAGAACGGATCCCGAGGCGACAAGACGCCTTTGAAGGGCGACTTGGCGTCCAGAGGCGGCAGTGTCGCGCCTTTCGCCAGCACATCCGCGACGATCGAGCGCGGCGTCGGGATCTCACCAATGTTGTGGCGCTGTTTCTCCTTTGAGAGTGGACTTGGCAGGCGTAAAGAGTTGGTGAGATTGCTGCCATTAGAGCGAGGGCTGTTGAGCAGCCGCGTCGAGGCTTTGCCTGGGCTCTTTGACAGTGGCGAGTCTGCACCACCACTCTGTTGGCCGTGTTTGTTGGCAACCGACTTGGTCGAGATGGTTCGCTTTGCAGCGAGGTACGAGTTGCGCACTGTTGCGGTGATCGCGTGGTCCACGCCCAGGTACTGCTCAGCGAGTCCGACGCCCTGTGAACAAGCGTAAATATCGTGTGAGTGGTGGTGAGCTGAGAGTGTGGCAAGAGCTCGACATTGACCGACTTACCTTCTTGTAGCTCACGACCGAGTTGGCGTAGTCCTTGAGGAACTCCTGCTCCACGCCAATGTTGTGGTACGCGATGCACATGACCGAGACGCGGTCGAGCTGCTGGCCTGCCGATGACACAGCCTTGCCACCCTCAGTCTCGTGGTTCAGGCTCGTGGCATCCTTCTTCGAGCTGCCTGGGGCTTTCTCTACCACTGGCTGTCTGGACTGGAAGAACTCCTCCTGGAGGATAATGAGCGCCTCCTGGGCTTGTTCGAGCGCCTGCTGGTGCTTGCCCAGCTGCGAGAGCACGGCGCAGAGGTTCAAGTGCGTATCGGCGGCGTTGCGCACGCTCTGGAGCTTCTTTTCAATCTCCAACGCGCGCTTGAGACACGTCATCGCGGCGTGGAGCTTGCCCAGGCGGCGGTAGTAGCAGGCGAGGTTGTTGAGCGTCGTGGCCTTCTCGGACGGGTGGTGCTTGGTCAAAATCTCGGCTTTCTTGAGCAAATCGATCGTCACGACGTAGTTATCTGGGGATCATAAGGCACTCGACGCACCACAGCCACCCATTTAGTGCTGCGCCATTATTTGATGACTCAAATGGCTTCAATGAGCTAGTGGTACCTTGCTGCAGGAAGCTCATGGCGAGCAGGTTGCACATCTCGGCGAGCGCCTTGCACGCATAGAGCACCTCAGGGCTCTCGGCGCCAAAAAAGTGCCGTCGCAGCACGAGCGCGCGCTCCATGCAGTCAAACGCCTTGAGGTAGTTGCCCTAGGCATACACACATAAACTGAGCTCTATAAAATTCCCAAACCTAGGCTTTCAAGTGTACTATGGTACGCACGGCCTGCTGCTGGTAGACGCACTCTTCGTCGAGCCGATGCAGCGCCTCGAGCTCCTGCTGCTCCTCCTTCGCGCTCTTGATAGTCTACACACCAGCCACATATAGCACACGGGTTAGTAAAATCGAGTCACCAAGGCTAGGATCATATTGATCAATCTACGAAGCAAGTGCGTACCTTGTTGGCCATGGTGCACCGTATGCTGGTTTGCTTCAGGAGCAGCTGGCCATGAACTTAACTACAGCTGGTTTCCCTCACTCAATTAAGGTTGACCAATGGGGTTTTCCTAAGAATAACATCAGTCCGGCAAGTAACTCCCGTGGAGCAAAGCGCTTTAGCACAGCCCAGGTGATCGATCAGCTCAAGGCTTTCCCAGTTGACACGAGCTCTGAATGTCGTGAGGCTTCTGGGACGAGAGGGAAGCGAGGAAAATGAAGAAAGTCACCCGATGAAGAGGTCCCCAGGGTGTAGCTGAGTGTGACGAGCACATTTCCAGGAGCAAGTTGATCGACCATGGTGGATCGAGAGTTCATTCTCTGTATATTTCGCCTCGAAATCGCGGAGCGCGTGTTTCTCCGAAATGCACACGAAATACGAGTGGCTTTACAGTATTTCAGCTGATGATGCAGACCCGAGGCGAGTGGATTCATTCTCGTGGCCATTGCTTCGAGCTCTCAGTTTCCAATTGGAGTTCGTCGACGCACATCTCAAGCAAACCCAACCAAGCAAGCCGATCAGCCGCCATGCAGAAGATCGTGATCCTCTCCGCTATCGCCGTGGTCGCCCTCTTTGTA
>JAASFY010001213.1:0-11120 GCA_023334035.1 Globisporangium okanoganense
CCCCCCCCCTTCCCTCTAGGTAGTGATGAGCTGGTTGGACTATGAGTTGTCGATTATGAAAGGTTGCTTACCTGCATTCACGTCGATGAGTCTTCTGAGCAGTGGGATGATTCGCGCTCAGCACGCTTACGGTGGTTGCTCTCTCTCTTCGTTTTCAAAAGAAGACTCCTATGCTTCGCTTGTGTTTGTGCTGATCTTCACCGCAAAGCCTTTGCTGGCAGATGTGATCGGCACGCTCGCCTGTCGACAGTCGCTTTGTCGTACCACCGAGCCGTCATCCGCAGTGATCTGCTAACTCGCTGCTTTGGTGGTGTCGCGCCTCGGCACTCGCATCGTCGTATCAGGGGGCTGCTGGTCGTCCGTGGTGGTGGGCTCGTGCTGCGTTGTGATGTTTGCAGTGCGGTACGAGCCAGAGTGATGGTCACTTCAACTGCTCTCCTTTAAACGATTGTGCAAATGGTGGCCCATTCCTGCATCCTCAACTCGCAACCTGAAGTCCGGATTTAGGGGGAAATTTGGGCGCGTAGTTGTATCAAAATGCTCCTCTATCAAAACACGACCATTGGCAAAACAGGAACATTTGTTCCTCTTTTGGTAAAAAGGAAAGAGCGGAATAATGTGTTTTATTCTTCCACAAATTTAATTAGCTCCCTCGCGTTGAAGGTTTGTACAGGCCAGAGCTCTTCCTGTGACTTCTGGTGAAGTCATGTACATCTCGAGGTGCTTATGTCCGAATCTGACTGCGCAAGTGTCGGATCACGCGAAAGCGTGATTGCTCCAAGCTGAAGAGAGGATTCGCTCCATTCAGATGGACTGACAGTGTCGGACCATGTCGCATGGCGTGATCCGACAAAGTTCACGCGTCTTCTCAAGAACTCCCACCCCTGCTCTCTCTTTTGAATTCACATCAACAACATCGAATTTGTATTACTCCACCTGAAAAACAATTATCTGATCATGGTTGAGCTTATGAACTCTCCGTGTAGCAGCCCAGCCGGGCATCCATTCCTGGACCCTTAACTCACAACCTGCAGGCTGGAAGTTGGTGACACGACGCATGCGAGTGCCGTAAGCATCGCAGACGAGATCCCAATTGACCTTAGACAGCTAAACTGCCGCACCATGCTGGATGCTGGATTCGATGTAGTGGCTGATCACGCGAGAAGCCGTCTCGATGAGGTCGTCAGGATTCTCCCTCCTCTTGATCACGAAGTGCACGTCGAGCGCGCCTTCACTGCTCTCGATGCACTCGGCGATCGTGCGATACATGGCAACCGTGGATAGTCGCGGCAGGTTTGTCTCGACGCCAGCTAAATATTCCTCATATCGAGCCCGGTTGTCGCCAGTAGGGTTCAGCCAGACCCCCGAGATCTTCGAAAAGTACAGGAGCAGCAAAACTTCATCGGGGACGTCGGTCCCGAAGTGGTGCTTGACGAGATGAGCCTTGAGCAGGTAGATCGCCCCACTTGCAGCCATGTCGATGGTGAAGACTTGATGCGGGTGGCTCAGAAGAAGATATCTGACTGTGATCATCGTGCTGTTCGCCTTGGAGAGTGGATTGGGAAGTGAAAGCATTGTGCAGATTTCCTTTTAACAGCCGAGTCTCGCTTCAGCGGCCACTTGAAGCGAGAAAGTTCATTTCCGAATAAGAAAACCTACCATGATCGAAGTGGTCCGAGAAAGGCGAATGAGCTGAATGAATAACATGACAGCTGAGAACTCAAGTTGGAGCCGCGGGCTCCAGAGGTGTCCGAGGCCACAGTCTCCAAGGTGCTCGAGGCACACACAATAAAGTTATGTAAGTTTTGCAAAACAAATATAATGTCTATTTGGATACAGTAATTTTGCATGTTGCCTAGCAATTTACTCAAACAAAGTGTACTCAAATGTAATACACTCTGTAATTTAATATTTGACGTATTTCTACGCCACATTTATCGGTATTAAATTAAAGACCGCCATGGGCTTATTAAGCGAAAATGAGCGGTGGAGGCAGCAAGCTCTCGTGCTCGTGGCAGCTGCAGCAAGTGCTGCATGGCGCCCTGCAGCGCGCGCGGCCGGCGCTCAACCTCAGCGCCGCAGGCCAGAAGCAGCTCAAGCTGCCGGCGTTCCTGGGCGTGCGGCGCTCGGCGCAGCCCAACGCCGACTACCAGACGGGGCTCGCGCTCATGCTCGGCAACCGTATGCGCGAGCCGCCAGCAAAATTCGCCCAGGAGCTCATCGACCAGCTGCCCAGCAGCTCTGATGTCAACCAGATGCGCATCGTGCGCGACGCGTTCGTGTCCAACAACGGATTCGTCAACCTCGTGCTGGACGACCAGTGGATCGCGCGCCAGGTCGTGCACATGGCGACTGCGGGCGTGCAGCCCGCGCCGTTCGCTCTCGCGGGCCATTCAAAGCGCATCCTCGTGGACTTTGCCGCGCCCAACTTGGGCAAGAAGCTCCACGTGGGCCACCTGCGCTCAAGCGTGATCGGCGACACGATCTGCAATTTGCTCGAGTTCCGCGGCCACGAGGTGACGCGCGTTAGCCACACGGGCGACGTGGGCTCAGCGCTCGCGACGCTGCTCGCCGAGCTCATGGACAGGCGCGTGGCACTCGAGACGCTCACGGACGCACAGCTGGGCCAGTACTACGAGTCGGGCAAGAAGCGCATCGCCACGGACAAGCGCTTCAAGGCCACGGTGGACGACGTCGTTATCCAGCTGCAGCGCATTGGAGCCAGCGGTAATGATGTCCACAATGGGAAGACACTAGACCCAGAGGTACTGCGCACCTGGGAGCGCGCGTGCCAGGTGAGCCGCGAGGCGTACGCCAAGATCTTCGAGCGGCTCAAGGTGGACGTGACCGAGCGCGGCGAGTCGACGTACCTCAAGCTCGTACCGGGGGCGCTCGAGAAGCTCAAGAAGTGCGGGCTCGCGGTTGAATCCCGCGGCGCGCTGTGTATCTTTGTGGACGGGCCAGACAAACCGCCAATGCTCATCCAGAAGCAGGACGGCGGCTTCCTGTATGCGACCGTGGACCTCGCGTGCCTCCACTCGCGCATCCACGGCTTCCCTGGCCTGGACGAGACCAAATACGACGAGCTGCTTTACATCACGGACCAGAGCCAGGAGCTGCACTTCAAGCACCTCTTCGCGGCCGCCAAGCTCGCCGGGTGGACCAAGCGAGACGGTGAAGACCAAGAGGTGAAGCTCACGCACGCGTCGTTCGGGCTCGTGCTCGGCAAGGACGGCACGAAGCTCAGCTCTCGCAACGGGGCTTTCGACTACCTCGAGGACCTGCTCGACGAGGCCGCGCTCGAGTGCAGCCGCCGGTCGCTTGCTAATGATGACGACACGGAGAACGCGGCGGCGAGTCGCAACCGCGTGATTGGCGACGCCGCCGTGCGGTACTTTGAGCTCTCGCAGCAGCGCGAGCGCAACTACAAGTTTCTTTTCGACAACGTGCTCAACCTCAAGGGCAACACGGGGGTGTATCTCATGTACGCCTCGGCGCGGCTGCACGGCATCCTGCGCAAGGCCAGCGCTAACAATGTTGACACCAATGCTGCTGCTTGGACGGACTTTCTGAGTGGACAGGACGCGACGGAGCTGCTCGCACACGCATCCCAGGAGTGGCACCCGAGCGAGCGCGCGCTGGCGCTGCTGCTCTGCCAGTTCGACGATGAAGTGGCGGCGACGCTCGCGCACCTGTACCCACACTACCTGTGCGACTACCTCTTCCGCGTCGTCACGCATTTCCACGCGTTCTACGAGAAGTGCCGCGTACTCAACGACCCCAAGCAGGAAAGCAGGCTGTTGTTGTGCGCTGCGACCGACGCGATCCTGGGCCGTGGGCTGCAATTGGTCGGTGTCGAGGCCGTCAAGCGCATGTAGTAGCTCCCTGCTTTAATAGACGAACCCAATACAGAAAGCACACAGCAAACAGGATTGCGACGGTGTCTTGATTTCATTCACATTCACAATGAACTTTAAGTCTAGTCGCGCGCTGGACGCGGCGCTGGATCCGCGCCCGTGAGGCGCTTGGCGATCACGTCGAGCTGGTCGACCACGAGCTCGTAGGCGCCGCTGGTGATAAGGCCGCGGTGCACTTGCTCATTTAGGCCGCCGGGAGTCGCAGCCTCTTCGGCCATGTCGTCGAAGGTCTCGGTCGACGCCGCACCGGCCTCCGCCAGGGACTTGAAGAACGATGACACGAAGTCACGGGACGCGTCTTCAGCTGCATGATACACACAGGATAGCAGCGCAATGGGATTGTCAGTGGGCCATAGAGAAACACTATGTGTATAGAGAGACCTTATAAGCTGTTAAATAACGTACCGACACCGTTGGTGACGCACCACTTTTGCGTACTGGCGCACGTGGCGTAGAAGTACGAGATCAGCGCCGTCATGCCGGTCTACAGCGACACACCGAGCGATACGTCAGTGACAATGATCCAGCCAGTGATTATCAGAAATCGTAACAATATAACGCACCAACGTCGTGATCTCGGACTCGTGCGCGACCATGACGGGCGTGCCGATCTGTGTGAGCAGGTCGCGCACGAACGCATTCTCCGGGTACGCGAGGATCGGCCCCGAGCGCTTCGATGCGCCTGGGAGAGGGACCGTGCGCACGACGTTCTCGCGAGGTAGCTTGACGAGCTGTAGCAGCTCGTCGTACGGGATCGTCGCCATCATGGACACGACCTTCTTCGTGGGCGCAAAGTGCAACTTTGGCAACTCCTATAGAAATACAAGCATACAGATTAGTACTGTACCAGGGACCCACACACACATACAGACATACACAAAGGACACTACCTCCTTGGCGACGTGGGGCAGCAGGCCGATGAAGATCACGTCGCTGTTGTCCACGATCTCCTGGTTGGTCGCGCCGATCGAGATGCGCTCCGGGAAGTGCGCCACGAGCGCGTCGGCCTTGCTCTTGGTGCGCGCCGAGACGGTCACGTGGCGCGGCTGCCAGCCGTTGGCGCTGCAGAAGCCCGAGATGACGGCCGAGCCGATCTTGCCCGTGCCCAGCAGGCCGATCGTGGTTTCTTGTGGTGGTGCCATGCTTTTCTTGATGGTGTGGACTGGACTGGCTGTAGCTCTTGGCGAATGCGAAAATGATCGCTGTTTGTTGTTGCCTGTCACGGATTATGCGATATCTTGGGGGCTTCTATATGATTGAGTACTGTATATCCAGGTGATGAAACATAGGGGGCGAAAAGTCAAGTCATTTCGATAGTTAAGAAGGGCGAAAAGTAATGCTGATATATAAACTCCATACATTGGAAAATGGCGAAAAGTCAAGGCAAATGTATCGGAAAAGAGGGCGAAAACGAATCCAGCTTGAAAGTGTCCGAATATGGAACTCATCACGAGAGGGAATCAGGGATCGGGCCGATTGGGTTTTGTCTCTCAAGCTCACAAAAACGCAATACACAGCGCAAGAAAGAGATCGCAGCAAGCACAAGCGACCATGGTCGCCATGGGCCGACCATGAGAGATCACCACAGCGGTGATCCACTCTGTGGTCATCATGTTCCGCGGAGGCGTCAAGAAGAGAGTGATAGCGAAGCAGTTCGACGTGAATCGAACAACACTATCCGCGCGGATCGACGAACGCCTCTTGCAGCTGCATGTCGTCGAAGAGCCGCAGCGACGTCGAGAGCGAGAGCAACAACTCCGACAGCAACAGCAGCTTGAGCAGCTCCAGCAACAACTGCAAGCGTCCGAACAGGAGCTGTCCGATCGTCCAGCGCATATTGGTGGTAGCCTACGGGAGGAAGAGGAGAAGGATGAGCAAAGTCAGCCTCACGACCGTGGCAACCATGAATCGGACGAGGAGGGGCGTCGCGATGGCAGCCATTGGCAATCATGCTAGCTTTGTATGCGTTATACTTTCTCGCCGTGTTTGCGGACAAAACCCGAATGAACGAGAACTTCATTCTTCATTTTCAACTTGCAAGAAGTGGACGAACATGTGGATGAACACACACCCCTAAAGCATTTGGTGAGCTCCATTTATTCCCCATAGCTTTATTTATTTTCTCCTCTCGCGTGACGACATGTGCGTGGCTGTGCGAGGCGTTGACGACGTATAACAAACGCAGGAAGGAGCGGACGAGGCCTCTACTGGCGTCCCCTGGGTCTCTCTCTTCCACTGCAGCAGCCTCAAGCCAAGCTTAGGCTCAGGCTTCTCTATCCAAACTGGCAGTCATATCACAAAAGTCATCAGCTTCGGCTTTCGCCCATGGGCATAAAGTCCTCGGTCGCGTGGTGGTGCAGGATGTCCAAAATCGCTTCAAACGTCGGACGGTCCTCCGGTTTGCTCACCCAGCAGAGCGTCATGAGCTTCTTAAATAGGGGCGGGCAGTCCGCGGGGATCGTCGGCCGCAGGTTGTTGTTCAGCACGCCCAGCGCGGCCTGGATCTGGCTCAGCCCTTCGTAGGGACACTGGCGCGTCACGGTCTCCCAGACCACGACGCCGTACGAGAACACGTCGGCCTTCTCCGTGTACTTCTCGGCCGCGAGCACCTCGGGCGCCATCCACTGGGTCGTGCCGCAGTTGCCCGTCATCGTCTGGAAGTGCGCCCGCACGCGCGCGAGCCCAAAGTCCGAGATCTTGATCGCGTACGACAGGTCCACCAGTAAGTTCGGGCTCTTGAGGTCCCGGTGCAGGATCGGCGGCTGGAACGAGTGCAGGTAGTTCATGCCCAATGCTGTGTCCCTGGCGATCCTGTGGATAAATAAGTACGAAAATGTAGAAATTGGTTTTTGTCAGCCCTTCGACAATGTTACGCAAGCCCAGAGTTAAGTACGACAACAAAAAATGGACGTACCCAGTCTGCTTTGTGTAGTCAATGTCGTTGTCCTGCCTTAAGACGTTCCAGAGCGAGCCCCGCGGCAAGTACTCGATCACGAGGCACCGCGTGGGCGGATCTAAACATGCCCCCATCAGCAAACAAATATTCGGGTGCCTGCATAAGTAGACCAAAAACGGAAGTAAGTACACCACCAATTTCCCTCCATCATCACAATCACCATCATCCACCGACAGCAACAGGGGCGTACCTTAATATACTCATGATCTGCACCTCCGTCTCAAACTCTTCCAAAATGTCGGTCGTGAGGTACTGACAGACCAAGATCTTCACGGCCACGGTCGTGCCGCGCCAGCTCGCGCGGTGCACCGTGCCGAACGCGCCCTGGCCGATCAGCTCGGCGACCTTGAGTTCGCTAAAGTCGATGTGCAGGCTGCTGTTGTTGGCCGTCGCGCACTTTGCCGGCAGCTTGTCTCGCCGTCGCGGCGTCATCCCACCTGCTATTACGCCGTCTTGACCTGGTTGACCTGCTGCTGCTCCAAGCTCGTGCGGATTTAATGGCGGGAGCGCGCCGTACCTGTCGTTCGCGTTGCCGTCGGGCAGTTCAGCACCGCCAAAATGGTCGAGCCGCGGCGGCGCCAACACCTCGTCCACGATCGGCGGCGTCGACGTCTTGACGTACATGGGCGAGTGCAGGAACAGCGGGATGCGCGCCTTGCGGGCGACCTCCAGTTGCATCTGCGCCGGCTGCGCGACCGTGCGCACGAACTGGCGCTCGATGGCGCTCTTCGTCGCGTCCAGTTTAGACGGCGTGTCCATCGTTAAGTCGCTTAGTCGGTACGGCTGCTCGTCAATAAACGATAATCGCAGCGGCGCATGTGAAGGCGACGGAGGCGGGTACGAGTCGTCCAGGTCGTCCATGCTGTGGCCGTTCGGTGGACTCACGCTGCTTTCGAGATCGAAGAAGCCGTTATCGTCGTGGTCTTCAAACGGGACGCTGTCAAGCGAATCGTTCGCGGCGTCGCTCCCCCGCCGCGGTGATATATACCCCATCTCATTGTCGCTGTCAAAGTCGATGTTGTCGAAATTAATGCGGTGCTGGCCACGGCCCGAGGACGGTGGGTAGCGGTGGTGCAGGTGCGAATGACGGTGCTCTTCCTGGCCCTCAAAGATCGTCGTCGGTAGCTGCTGGTCCATTGCGCCACCACCGCCAGCATCCCCGCCGTCCACGACCACGGCACCCTGCGGGCCGACCGTGCTCATCGCCGCGACATTCGAGCTTACGGTTGCGCTGTGCGTGCGCCGTCGCATGGGCTGCTTGTTGAGAAACCCGGGGTAATGCGCCGCGTTGCCCGTGGCGCCGCCGCCCTGCATGTTCTTGTACTGATGCGCTTTTTGCAGCACGGCGAGCCCGTGGTGCGGTGAGTTCATCTGCTGTTGATGTTGGTGCTGTTGGTGCTGCTTCGCCTGCTTCTGCATGGCGCCCGCGGGCGACGATGGGTGCAGGAACGGCACGGCGTCCGGCTCCACGGGGGACGTCTTGTGGCTGTCGTGCAGCTCCTCGTCGCTCCACGGGTACTCGCGGATGAACTTGACGTACATCACGATCGCCAACACGAGGAAGCAGAGCGAGCCGGACAGCACAGGGTCCATTCTTGCCGCGGTCGGCTGTTCAATCCACCTCCTTTGAGTCTGATTTGGTCGCGTGCGTCGCCGCGTTTTCGACTGGGCAGGCGACGTGGCGTGACGCGTTATAGGCGGCACGCACAGATAGAGAAGACACACACGAGAGCGGCGGATCGGCGCAGAAATACAGTAGGAGGGCTGCTGGACTCTCGCGCGCTTGACGGTGGACGCAGACGCAAGAAGCTAAGGGAGTGCGACAACTCGCCAAATGAGCTGCTGTGCGTTCTTTCACTGTCGACAGAACTCTCTCTGTTCCCCTCTTTGGCGGGCTTTTATAGCTCAAAGTACAGTTTCCACTGAATAGTTGCATGATAAGTTTGCCGATGTATGCATCTAAGGAGGTTTATGATGCTGGAGAGGTCGTCTGAACTGCAATTCTCTGGTATGCAATAATGGAGGGATTTTGTGCAAGTTATTTATAGAGGCACATAAAATTACACCTCGGCCACTATTTGCAAAGTTGGCTATAGGAGCTAGTTGAAGTGACGATCACTCTGGTTCGAAGAGGCGCTCGCTCACACCCGATTTTTCAACCAAAAACGACAACGACAGCAAACGTGACGGGCTGCTCCGAGATGGCGACGCGAGTGCCAGATACGAACGACGCCAGGGCAATGACAGTGAGTGCGCTGGTGATAGTTGGCTGAGGGTGTTTAGTTGCACAACGAGCGACAGTCAACAGGCGATTCCGCTGCCCAAAGGACACGTCGAAGTGAATAGAGATAAGCATCAGTTCATACTCGACCACTCATAGTCATACTGGCTTGGCTCATCGCAACTGGGCGACTACAGTACTGACCAACTAAGTATGCCTCTCATGCTTTACACTTCAGTCAACTTGGCACACGCGCCGTCCATTCTCCTGGACGTGCTGTGGGGTTCCGCATGGATTCTCTCTTTTTGCCATGTAGCTCTCGAGAATGGCAACGAGGTGGACGAGGTGCGACTTCTTCTTTGCAATGCTCCAGGCCTTCACGAGACAGCAGTTCGTCGTGTACCGGCACAGAAGCTTGACGATCTCAAGGTTATCACTCTCGGTCGCCGATTGCAATACGCACGCCGAGCCGCCTTCGCGTCGGTTCTCACAGAGAAAGCGGACTACACTCGCGTGTTTGTATCTCACTGCGGTGTTGAGCGCGTACGTTGTGCAGCCCTCCGTTCTGTGCTCGTGGAGAAACTGCACAACCTCTAGCGCACCTCGCTCAGCTGCCTCGTCTATCGTGCGTGTCGTGCAGCCTTCTGTTCGCTGCTCGTGAAGAAACTTCACAGTCTCAAGATGTCCGTGTGCAGCAGCGCCGTCCATCGCTAAAGCAGTGCAGCCCTCGGTCCAATGCTCGTGGAGAAACTTGACGACTCCTAGGTGACCACCTTTCGCAGCTTCGTCCATAGCGCGTGCCGTGCGGCCTTCTTGGCGGTTCTCGTGCAAAAACGTGACAAGATCCAAGTCACCATTGCTCGCAGCCTCGTCCATCGCATACGCCGTACAGCCCTCGCTTCGATTATGATGGAGGAACTTGACGAGATCGTGATGACCCTGGGCCGTCGCGTGGTCCATGGCGTCACTCGTGCAACCCTCGCTCCGGTACTCGTGAAGGAATTTGACGACGTCCAAGTGACCTTTCTCCGCCGCGTAGTCCATCGCGCCAGTTGTGCAGCTCTCGGTGCGGTTCGCGTGCAGATACGTCACAATATCCATGAAGCCTCGCTCCGCCGCAGTGTCCATCGCTGCCGTCGTGCAGGTCACTGGCTCGCACTCTTCGTGGAGAAATGTAAGCATTCGATTCATCCATCCATAGCAGCAGTATCGATCGCGCGACTGGTTGCAATGGACGTCCATCCGAGTGCATGCCGGTGCTTGTACAGGAACTGCACGACCATGAGCTCGTCTCGAGATGCACTCACGGCGAGCGCCCAGTACGAGAATTTGTACTTGCGGTGAAAGAGGCACTTGACCACAGCCAGATGACCGAAATACGCGATCTCCACAGGTGTAAGCTCGACGCTTGCGGGCGGACAGTTCTTGTGCAGCCAGCTCATCAGGCGGACGCTCAAGCGCTCGACTGCCAAGCGCATCAGGCCAGGCTCGCACACTTAGCTCGGATCCAAAGACAGGGTCTGGAACGTCCATTGTAAGGGCCCAATGTGCTGTGCACACACGGCGCAACACATCAGTTCGCCAATTTGAAGCTTCGGGTGGTCACGGTAGAAGGGAAACTTGCGCAGCCGCCAGAGTCTGTCGAACATCTCGTGGTCATCGCCGAAGATCGCGACGTGCAGCAGCAGCCCCTCGGACTTTGGGTACTCCCCCAGATTGCGATACGGTTTCGCCACGAGCTTGTCGAACACTATGAACGGCCAGCCAGGCATCAAATCGGTGATCAGCGTCCAGAGGTTTCGGTCCGTGAGCACGTTGTACGCGTTCTGTCCGGAAGGCGTTGCTGGCTGCGGGATACCGCTGGGACGGTAGACGTAAGGGAACCCTCTGACGTGGTCGAGCATTCGCGGCATGGTCGTGCTGTCGGCCACCACTGCAGTACTTGAGCTTCTTTCTGGTTTTGCTGCGGTGCTGAGAACAAGAGATGGCGGAACGTGTCGCCATCGTCTGATCGGGGACAGGGAAC
>JAASFY010001214.1:0-11116 GCA_023334035.1 Globisporangium okanoganense
CGAGTGACGAAGCGCTTCAACTGGAATTGTGCTGGAATGAGCTGCTGAACACGAATCCGGGCTCCTTTGCTGTTTTTGAGGGCTGCAAATGACTGGAGGGCGTTCGCACCTCTAGAATTTGATCCAATTGTTATATATGATACAATTGCGTTCCACGGGTCATATCAAATTTGGCAGGTTTATCTGTATCAATTTTGTCAGTTTTCACAATGCAAAAGTCCGATTTTTGCAAACGAAAAAGTGTCCTGGAATTGGACGCTGCCGGATATTGTCCTTTCAAATAATAAAAAACGCTTTCACCGGTTTAGGAATCATCTTGGATTCCGTGGAAAGCGTCGATTCGCCAAGCGACGCCAACAAAATTGGCGCATTTCGCAACTTGCACACAACCAAATCCCTTCATCAGTATGGTGCTGTTCCACGTGAAGCGCGGCGACAAGAACGAGTTCCTGTACGAGGCGTCCATCGCGACACTCAACGACACGCTCATCCGCGACCTCTGCGCTCTCAACAACACGCGGCTGCGGCTGGGCGCGCTGGCCGATGCGCTGCCGGCGTTGGGCCAATTCGGCTTTGCGAAATTGCCCAGTGAGCAGGGGCTCGACCAGTACCAGGAGGATAATGAGCTCAAGCAGCGCGGCGAGTTCTACGAACCTGACCCCACGGGTCTGCGTACGGGCGAAGGCGTGAGCTCGCAGCTGCGCGACGTGCTCCACAAGGTCGCGGAGGACGCGAAACAGTACCTCAACGCCAAGCAGCAGCTCGCAGCCAAGGTGTGTATGGACCGCGACGTGCTGAACGAGAAACTCATGAACATGAGAGGCGCCGTGATGATGGCCTTCCCCATGGGACTACCTGCGCACGACCCGATCAAGCTGCTGCTGGACGCCAAGGACGTTGAAGACGCGTTGGCCGAGTCCTCGGCCGTGTTGGAGCTGACCCCGGAGGAGCACACGGAGCTCTGGTGGGCCGGCAAGCAGTTCTTCCGCGACCAGTACGTGCGCGACCTCGTGGGCAAGAACGAGAAGACGAAAGTGATCGTGAAGCTGCAGAAGAAAGGTAGCGGCATGCCCTCGCGCGAGCCGGCGGTCAGCGAGGACGAGCGCAAGGCCATGATGGCATTCTACTTCAAGAAGCAGGAGGAGCTCAAGAAAGTCGCGGACGACGACGCTGAGGACTACATGGCGTCCTCATGGGCGGACCCAAAGTCGCTCAAGAACTCGCTGCGTGGGACGAACAACATCCGGCCGTTCTAAGGTGAGTGAGGAAGGCATTCTCTTCTATTAAGACCTCCCAACTCAACAGGCGAGCGGTGCTTCATCCCCTACTCCAACTGCTGATGCCTCTGGTGCTGGTGGGCGAGCTGGACTGCCAGAGTCATGGCTACTGCTTTCTAATTGTAAATCTAATGACGGCAGCGAGCTCATGGAGCTCTGCTTGCCTCTCTTGCTGCTGGCGTGGTGATGTTTTTTCTTCTTCCGACGCTCCTTCTTTGGCGACGGCGCGTCATCTTCCTTCGGTCCGTCGACTGCAGCTTGTGGTGGTGATGGCTTAGGTGGCTCGGCTTCTGTGGGTTCTGACTGCTGTTGCATCAGCGGACTGCTACTGGCTTGGTGCTTAGTCGTCACGCCAACCTTGGACACGAGCGACGAGGGCGACTCATCCCAGTCGTCCCCAACCACCATTGAGCTTCCGCTAACGAATGTTGTTCCAGTAGGAGTGACGCACTCTTCGGAACTCTTGACGCTGTTCACCCGAGATACAATGTCAGAGCTCCTGATTCCAGTCCCAGTCTCAGCAGAGACGTGACCATCCTCGTCAGTAGTGGTTTCTTCCCGCTGGTGTTTTTGTTTCTTGACCGAATTCTCTTTCTTCCGTTGCACTTTCATCTTGATCATCGCTGTCGCTTTGCTTAATGCCAGCGCGTCCTCTGCGTCTTGGGCTTCGTCTGCTGTTGTGGTAATAGCGATGGGCTCAGCAGTCACACTCTCGAGTGCTGGAATAGGCTCAGTCACATGGTCTGCAGGTCCATTGCCACTCGCCACTTGCTCTTGCTTGCTGGGTGGCTGCTCTTTGACTGTGGTGACATCCAAGTCAGAGCCATTCATAGTAGACGGCGCCTTTCTTCGCTCGAGATATGGCTGCGTCTGCGCAGTGTCCTCATCAAGTGGACCATTCGCACTTTTCACCTCCGACAATGCTGGCTTCGGCCCCTGCTGCTCGTAGCCGCTCGTGGTGCGAATCGCATTCGGAGCGAACGACATGGTCCGCGATGAGCCCCCGGTGGCTATCGGCTTCTCTACCACCATGGACCCATCGCGTGCGATCTGGGTCCCTGGGTTGTTGGATCCATTGCCACTGGTTGACACATCGCTCGCTGGTGCCACCACCACCACGGGGGAAATGATTGTCTCCAGTGCTGCGTCCCAGTCGAATGCTGCAGCCGGCTTGGCCTGGGGTGACTTGGTCGTCGCACTCTCAAGTTGCTGTTTTGCAGCACCACCATCCAGTGGTGGCACCACGCTGGCCTCCACTTCGATAGCGAGCTCAGTGGGCGTCGTGGCATCTGAATTCCGTCGTGATTCGCTCTTTTCATCACTGCTCTTAAGTCCAGTAGCACCTTTGATCTTCCTGCCCTCACAGAGCCTGACGAGCTCGTCTTTCTTGTCGCGCTTGAGCACCTGGAGCGCTGTGGTGCCGCCGCGGTCAGTCAGCTCAAAGTCCGCGCCAACCGCGATGAGCAGCTGCACGACCTCGCTCTGGCGCTTGCGACAGGCCATGAGCAGCGCGCACTCGCGGCGGTTGACGCTCGTGGCATTAAGGAATTCGCGGTCGCTGCCCCACTGGAGACGCACCAGCATGCTCTGCACGACGGACACGAGGCCGTTCGCGGCAGCAAAGTGCAGCGCCGTGAGGCCGTGCGAGTTGGCTTGCTTCCAGGCCACGACGTACGAGTTCGAGTGGGACGACGCTTCTACTAGCGAATGGTGGTTTTCAGCTGACGGTATTGCTGGCAAGAGGCGCAAGAGCTCCATCGCACACTCTTCCTTGCTTGCTTCACACGCGAGAAGCAGCGCATGGCTCCCGTTTGCGTCGCTCGTAGCGAAATCTGCACCATGTTTGATCAGGATGCGCACAACACTGGCGTGGCCAAACTTGGCAGCGAGCAGTAGCGCAAATTGCTTGGATGAGACAACGGACGCAGATGCCGGCACGCCACAGTTCACGGACGCTTTGTGCGCGAGCAGCTTGGCGACGATCTCCACGTGGCCGTTCATCGCAGCCGCGAGCAGCGGGTTGAGGCGGATGTTGAGGTCCGCCGCCAAGTTGTACACGACGCCGACCTGCTTGTCGATGCTCACGATCGGACCTAATGATACAGGCTCGGAATTAACAGTGTTATCTTGCTGATCAGTACTGGTGCTGGCTGTAGTTGTAGTACCTGGTGGCATGGCGTACTGCTTGAGGATCCAGTCCACGACGTCAGTCATGCCCTCGAGACTCGCGAGCAGCAGTGGCGTCACGCCCTTCTCGTTCTGTATACGCACGTTTGCACCTTGCTCCAGCAGCCACATGGCCGCCTTTGGGTGGCAGTATTGGCACGCGTAGATCAGCGGCGTGCTCTCCCACATGCCTCGAATATTGATCAGTGATGTTGTTGCTGTTGACGACTGGTTAAATGCCTTTGAAGCCTGCTGGGCCACGCACTCCATGTACGCGAGGTCGCCGTTCTTGACGGCCTTGAGGAACTGGATGCTGAGCTCCTCGAACGTCAGGTTCTGCTTGTCCGTGGGTAGGAGAAGGAAACTCGGGCCTTTCGCCAGTGATGCTGGCTGAACCTGAGCCTGAGTTGATGGTGAAGACAATGGCTTTGCGTTGGCGATCGCATCTACGCTGGGCGACATGCTTCGAGCGCCATGAGGCTCTGGCGGTGGTGTGGCTGCTGGTGCTGGTGTCGCAGCAACGAGGTCTCCTAGACTGGCTTGGGGTCCACTCGCAGCTGATGACGACGGAGTCGCCCCCTGAGGCTCAGGCACCAATGCATTGGGCTTGTGCTTCTTGTTGGCTGGCGGCGCATTTTTGTTGCGGTTGAAGATCCGATTGCTAGTGCTGGCGCTGGGATATAAGGCAGTGGAGCTTGTGCCGGGCGTGACGACGGAGAACGCGCCCTGGGGCTGCACCGTGTTTCTCGACTCAGCGCATCCCATGCCATGCAGTCACAGTGAGCTACACCAACAGTTGGGAGGCCTGTCACGGAGATGTGTTGATCCGTAAGCAGCAAGTGCCTAGGCTTTCTCACTTCACACTGGAGCTAGTGATGAGAGACCAAGCGATCGCTCGGGTCTTAATGTTGGTGTTCACACCAGTGCGGCCAGCTCAGGGCAGACGTGAGAGGACCAGGATAGCTCTGAAGCTCCTGGTGAGGTCTGGACAGGAAGTGAGTCTGAGCGCGGGTATTTGTAGGTCACCATGCCATTCAGAGCATCTATTTGTGGGAGATTCGGAAATAGTTTCATTGTTAGGATATTGCTGGCCAATGGTTCTTCTCCACCCAGCAGGATGCCGCTCTGTCCACCACGGAAACGCAGAGCGAGAGATGAAATGTGCGACTGTTTCTCTCACTCTGCGTCAAAGCAATGCATAGTGATACTGAAGAATGGTGCTGTGAATGCTGATTGATATATATTTACTACCTCCAGCTTTCAAGAACGCACTACTGAAGCATGAAGGTAAAAGTGCACGATAAAGTCATAGGGAAAATAGCTCTTCATAATAAATTAAAGTGCGCTTAGCCGAGCTTGAACGACGACGCGCCACCAGGTGGCCCATACATGCGCTTGGTGCGGCGTCCGTCGCCTCCGTCCTGGTTGCCCATGCCACCGGCGAAATAGTCGCCCGAGGCGGCGTTGGGCTGCTGCTGCTGCTGCTGTGAACCACGACGCACCATCTGATTCTGCTGCTGCTGGTTGCCTGAGTTGCCGTGCTGCTGGCTAACGACGTTGTCGCGCGGCATGGCACCCGGGGGGAGCGTGAGGTTGTCGCGCTCGCGCTGAATGGCCGACGGGTTCCCGTAGAAAGACGACTTGTCCGCGATCGGGTTGCGTTCGGGGGCCTCGGTCTGCGAGAAGCGGCGCGCCTTGCGGTCGTCCATGTACGACGGCTCGTCGTTGCCGCCACCAAAGATGAGCGAACCGATGGTCGAACCGCCACCCGGAGGCTTGTTGAGACGCGTGCTGGAGCGCTCCGAGATGTGGTTGTTGTTGTTCTGCGTCGGCGCCGAGCCCGAAAAGCGGTTCGCCATGGTTAATTGAGCTTGGCTGGGGAGCGTGGAAGGAGGGCGGCTGTGCTGAGACGAATGAGTTCGAGAGTGGAGCTTTGTATCGGGCTATCATCGCCAGGCCAAGCCAGGAGAGGGGTCTATCTATTTGAAGAGCCGAGCGGGGTTTCTCTTTTGCTGCATATCGCTTGGATCTTCAAGGCAACGATGGCAAAATTATGACGATTCTGAAGTTGGAAAGCCCAGTCCAAGTTCCTGTGCGAGAGTCCACTTCCGCGCTTCCTTGGCAAAGTATTAATACTTTGCAAAACGATCGATCATCTTCTTCATCACTGGCTCACAAGCCTGGTAGACCAGGCCAGAAACCCAGTTCACTTGTCTGAAATCACATCCGGGCTGTGAGTTCGTTCTCCGCCTTCAACAGATCGCACGCGCCGGGCAAGAAGCTTGGTATTCTCTTCACCACACTCATCAGTATCTTCTGGAGCAACTGGACCTGGAATCCCCATTCTGATTCCGGTGATAATGTTGATGATGATGAAAACTCGGTGACCGACTCCGACTTAGTCGCGATCGACTGCTTCGCTCTCGCTCTTGATGGCTTCGAGAGCGACCTGGGTTTCTACGCTCCGATCGTCCACTAGGTATGTGACGATTGGTGTTGTTTTGACTTCTAGATCGACTCCGGACTCGACCTCGATTTTCAGATACTGAGCTGCGATAATCAGTCCCACGACGAGCCATGTTGCGAACGCGCAGCGCATCAGTGAGCGTCGTCCACTCTGCTGTAGACGTCCTTGGCATGTCTCGCTGGGTGCGCTGGCTGCTAGTATCGTTTTGCTTCGTCTCATCACTGTCAGCGAGAGTGATGAGCTCCCAGCCAGTGTCCATACTCAGACTCAGCATTTGCTTCTCGAGCACTTCGCGCAGCACTTTCTGCGAGCTCTTGACGCCGCCGCCTTTGCCGCGATACGTCGGTCGGCGCCGCTTGTAGTCGCGAGTGGCGTCGTCATCGTGGCTCCGAAGATTTTTGCTCGTATTCTCGCTTTCTCGCTTTAATTCTACAATCACAAGAACAACAGGGGTCAGTGGACTCAATACGGTATTTCTAACCAGAGAGTACACATAATACAGGGCACTCACGAGCAAGCTCGGTCTCTCGCAGCAGCTGCAGCGATCTCCTGGCTCTCTCAGCAGACTCTTGCTCCTCTCGGGATCGATTCTGCTTTGCCAAACTCTCCTTTGAAGTCTTCTGCTCAGATACGAAACAGCAGCAACACACACGCGAGCTTAGTCCAGACATTCCATCCCAAACAAAATCGTCATTCTTATGAGCGTGAAGTCACGTACGAACACGAGTCGCATCGCGATCTCCACGACGAGGAACTTCCAGAGCGCCAGCACGAATCTCTGAATAAACGAACCAGAGAGTAGACCATTGGTTAGAGTTCAGCTATCATGCTATGCACTCTTCACCAGTCAACATACCGTCACATCGCCACCTAGGAACTCGTAAAGCTCGAGCACGAGCAGGTCTGGTTGGCAGAACTCGGGGAGCTCAAGGAGTCCCAGCACGTACTCGACCAGGTCCATGTCGAGCGGCTCGTCCTTGAAGGCCGTGCGGCTCAGTTCAGCGATGAGCCAGCCCTGCACGCTCTTCCTGGAGAGGACCACGGTACTACTATTACCACTGGCGACGCCCGAGCCTTCCTTTATATCTGATTCCGTCCAGGCCAGGACCTCAAATGCGCGCGGGATGCGGCGCCAGCGCTGCACTTTGGCGTAGAATTCGCCCGCGTCTGCTGCGATTTGAGAGATCGCAGTGATGACACGCTCCCGGATGTCGTGTGCCAATTGTGAGCCTGATTCTGATAACTGATCATCTTTTGGGTCTGGTACTGCTGTTGCTGACTGGACAGGCTCCAACAGACTCTGTGCGAGTGGCTCTGGAGCGTTCGGGTCCTGTTTATCGACTTCGTGTTCATCAGCTGGTGTATCGGCACTTCGTGTCTGTGGGTTCACGGCTGAGCCAGTTGATACAGAGACTGCTGCTCCATTCTCTTTGGTAGCCGCTTGGTGGTGGCCACGTGCAGCTCCGAGTACAATGCACTCGACGCCTGGTGCATTCGAATAGAAGAACTGGTTGTACCAACGCTGCTGTCAGGACAACGCCTATTCGCACACAGAGCGCATGCATAGGAGCGTACCTGGTGGGATGCGTGTGGAACGCGCTTGACGCCGTGAACAGTTCTCTGATACAACAATAACAACAGCAATACAAGGTGCATTAGTTTTGTGAGCAAAACGAAGAGCTCAAAAGAGAGCGCTACACGCAACGACGCACCAAGTGGCCCTCGATCGTAGCAGCGCGTAGGAAATGGCGGTCTGCGCAGCCGCAGCTCACGAATTCCACTGACGGGTGCGCGCGCAGGCCCGTGTCCGCACTGAATTGCGCGATGCGCTGCGAGAGGGCGCTCGCGAACGCCAGGAACTCGCTCATCTTTTTTGCTCAAGTGTGATCAACTCAAACAATTTGTCAAAGGTTTTTGAAAAATGTGTAAAAAATGGCTTGAGCTGGACATGAATTTGGCAATGTTTGTGCTTTATTTCACAAATCGAAAATATACACTTTGTATGTGGAGGTGGCATAGTTTTTTTTGAGCGGCGCGAGACCTGACGCAACAAACAACAAACTCATCAAAATCAATACAGTATGTGCAGGAGAATGAGCTGAGATTGTGTGCCAAAATGTGGATTTCATGACCTTCGCTTTCAGGTTTTTGCTTTCTCTTCGGCATCAGCCTTCAGCAACTCTCGCTTTAACTCTCACTTTTTCGTTCTTGTCTTGTTTCTCATCGTCTCCCCTCTTCGTATGTTGCTGTTCTACAGGTCCAGCAACAGGCGACGCGGGTCCGCTACCGAGTCAGCGATGCTCTTGAGGAACGTCACGCCCTCCCGGCCGTCGATGATGCGGTGGTCGTACGTCAGCGACAAGAACATCATCGGGCGCGCCACAACCTTGCCGTTGAGCACCGCCGGGCGCATCTTGACGCCGTGCACGCCCAGGATCGCCGACTGCGGTGACGTGAGCATCGACGTGCTCAGCAGTGAGCCCTGCACACCGCTGTTGGAGACCGTGAAGGTGCCGCCGGCCAGGTCCTCGACCGCCAGCGTGCCGTCGCGCGCCTGCTGGCCGAGCGCCGCGAGCGACTTCTCCAGGTCCGCGAGGCCCAGCTTCTCGACGTTGCGGATCACCGGCACCACGACACTGTTGGGGGCCAGTTATTCAGTTACCACAGGAGAACAGGTGTATGAGACCATCGTGTCTGTTACGTGTTAGATAGAAACTAACTGCAAGCAAGACGTACCCGCGCTCCGACGCGACCGCGACGTTGATATCCACAAAGTCGTTGTACACGATCTCCTTCTCGTCCATGTCAATGACTGGATGGGGTGAAGCATCATAGAAACACATAACTGATAAGCACACCCACACATCGACCTACCATCGACCATCAGAGAGCAAGTATGTACATGAGTTGACGGCCGGCACCTTCTGCAGCGCCTGGGCGCTCGCCTTGAGGAACGCTGACATGAAGCCCAGCTGCACGCCGTGGGTCTTCTCAAACGACTCGCCGAGCTCGTCGCGGAACGCGATCAGGTTGCCCAAGTCGCACTCCTGGAACGTCGCGAGCATGGCCGCCGAGTTCTGCGTATCCTTCTGGCGCTGGGCGCCGCGGACCTTGAGCGCGCTCATCTGAACGCGGGTCTCGTTGCGGCTGAAGCGGCCACCAGATGGCGCCGATGCCGACGATGGGAACAATGGCGCGGCAGCCTTCAATGGGGCAGCAGGGGCAGGGGCGGCGGCCTTGGCGGCAGGCGTCGCTGGAGTCGCAGCAACTGGAGCGACCGTAGCAGCAACAGGGGCAACGGCGGCAGCGGCTGGTGGAGCGGCCGCCTTGTCGAGCACAAAGAGTGGGGCGCCGACCTGGACGACGTCGTCCAGCTTGGTCAGCACGCTCGTAACCTTGCCGGCGAACGGCGCGTTCACGTCAACACTGACCTGCGGAGGTAGTGAGGAGGTTAGTAACCGTTCAGTGACAGTGGATATCACAGAAGCGTTGTGTCGCGTACCTTGTCGGTCTCGACGATCAAAACTGGCTCATCAGCGCGCACAAAGTCGCCGACGTCTGCAAACAAAGTCACCATAACAACACATATCAGACACCACCACTCACAATACCAATTGGACAACGTCACGCCACGTACTCTTGAAGATCGTCACGACCGTGCCCTCCGAGATGGAGTCGCCCATGGACGGGACGTTCACAGTCGCCAGGTCCTCAGCCGCGGGAGATGAGGCCTTGGTCTCAGCACCAGCAGCCTTTGGGGCTGGGGTGGACGGAGCCGACGAGGCGGCAGGGGCGCCACCGGCCTGCTTGGTCACGCTGAAGAGCGGCGCGCCCACGTTCACGTTCTCGTCGATCTGGGCGAGCTGCGCGTCCAGGACACCAGCGAAAGGTGCGCGCACGTCCACGCTCACCTATTTATCAGATACAAACGGTGAAATGAGAGGTTAGTAACCAGAGGTTCGTTGCTGAAAGAGAAAGGGCTACTTTAAGAGGTTGGCTACCTTGTCCGTCTCCAGGACGACGACGACTTCGTCGACTTCAACGTAGTCACCAGGCGCTGTAGTCAGTAAAAAAGGGCACAGTGTAAGTCATAGAGAATAACCTAGAGAAGGCGGTATTAAGGCTGTGCTGTACCCTTGAGCCATTCGACGACCGTGCCTTCCGAGATCGAGTCGCCCATCGACGGCACTGGCACCGCCTCAGACGCCGCTGCACCATGACAAATCACACGCACACACACATGTCAGTACAGTAGCCATATTAAACTTTAGAAACTAAAACGTGGGGCTCGAATGTACCTGACGAGAACGCGCGCGCCGTCATCTGTGGCTGGAAGCTGCTCATGTACAAGTCAGCGTAACACCACCGTCAACACCACCGATACACAGAAACACACACGCGCATCTTCACATCCTAACTTGCATGCAAACCGCACCTTCGCGACTGCACAGCAGCGGTCTGGAGCGCCGAGAACGAGCGCGCCGACGAAGAGCTCACCTGCACGCGGGCAGCAACAGCCTGCAATCGTCATCACATTTTACATTATGAGCTTTACACAACGCATACAGAGACATAGGAAGTACCAGCAGATGCACAAAAGACAGGAGCACTCACCGCAGCATTCGTGGAGGCGGTAGCTTCGACGCGGCGCGCCACGTAGCGGCCGCGCGAGCGCACGCTCCGGCCGAGGGCTTGGAAGCTCATGTTTCCTCCTCTTTCCCTGCGGTTAAAAAGGGGATTTGCGGTGCAGAGCTGCACGGAATTTCAATGCAATCTATTATGAAACTTACTGTGATAATCCTCTATGGAAATTTGTGTTTGGACACACAGCGGCCTTTTTTGGCTCAAACACTGGCGAGAGCACTCTCAGACACCAAACTAACGAGGTTGGACATTTTGAGTTTCCAATACTGTTGCAATGTATTTTTCATTTCTCTTTTTCACCAACCACACACCATAATCCTTTTCGACCACAGGAATTGAGCTGCTCCAGAGGCTAACTCAGATGGAGCGGCCCAGATTGTGGCACACCCATATGATAACATTGGCCAAAAAAATATTTTTAGCTAAGGTAAAAGACCAGTTTAGTGCACGATTTTGGATCAGCTCGAAGATTTTATCCAGTAACATAACAAAAACGAATTGGATATATAAGAAAACACCACGTTAAAGCCCTTTAGCGGCGGTTTTTATCCACATCGTTGCA